>JASDQU010014121.1:30744-67516 GCA_032191745.1 Picea mariana
GTGGGGGTGAACCACGGTAACTCTTTATACTGTGCTGATGTGTTTGTCTCTCTCTTGCTAAGTGTTTTGATATGTTTAGATAGATTTATTGATGCTTTGTTCTTATAAGATATGAATGCATCTTAGATATGATAGATAAGATTTTAATTTCTTAATCTATTGAGTATAACCTATTTATCATTGCTAAGTGCTAGATCTGAGTAATTATTGCAGTGCTATGTGCTTTTTGCGAAGTGTATTAATGAATGTATGTTAGGAAATAACTGATGTTAAGTGCGCTGTAAGCAAGATAATCACAGATCTGTGTCCTAGCTAAGGTTGCAGACACCTGAGTCCTACAACAACCCCTGCATCTACCTCGGGTGAGACTTCATCTACTTCACAAGTGTTGCCAAAAGGGTTAGTAGTTAGGGCTTTGTTGGTGTGCTCTTGAACGTTGAACCCTGGGTCTGCCCCTGTCCCAAGAATGGCCTTTTTCCATAGTTTTCCATCTTCTGAATCCACTTCTTCCCTAACAGTTCTAGGATCATCAACAGTCATAGACAAAGAAAAAATTGAATGGAAATGAGGTGGTGTATACCTTTCCAATTGTCTGATTACCCAAACCAATCTCCTCAATACTGGAGTATGCAGATCTTATTCTTATTATTCTTCTTCCTTTGTAGATTTTTGTTAATCATCCTTCAACTCAAACTCTATTTTTTCCAGTTCTTTATTCCTTGGTAAGACTTCCTTTTTGAAAACATATTTGATTTATCTAAATACCACATATTGGATATACACTACCTTCTTAGTATCTGGCTTCTAATTTTTATAACCTTTTAGACCATATTTATACCTAATAAAGATATACTTTTCATCCCTTTTATCTAGCTTACTCTTGTTTTCCTTTGGAACGTGTACATAGAAATCACAACAAAATATCTTGATATGTGTAATAGAAGGTTTCTTACTAGTCTGTTGATGGGGCTTAAATCCCCTGATTCAACAGCAGAAACCCAACCCGCCAACAAGGCCCAATTAGACTCTACAACATTTGGAGTGGAATGGTTCTTCGGTTCTTACAATCTGGCCAAATTATCGATGAGCTTTTGTGTTTTCTGGAGAATGCTCTTCCTTCAGTTAAGACAATTTTTTCAGTAATTTCTCTTAGGTGGGGCAGGTACAAGATGTGCAAGCCAGTATAAACCAACTTGACTAAGATAGGACAATATTTTTAACTATTGGGAAGGGGTCAAGCTTGGGATAACCCGCTACTCGAACATGCAGACAACGATCCTATGCCAAAGGGGCTTAGTAATAATACTTTAACCGAAACAACATCCAACTATTGTCTGAGAAAGCTACTTAACAAAAAGAAAACACATATATGATCAATATCAGGGTAGGAAAAATAATTCATCTACCGAGACATTCATCACATAGATGAGGTAAACTACTTAGCATAGAGAAAGAAATACAATTGTAATCAATGTTACAGTAAGAAAAATAATTCATCTACCAAGACATTCATCACATAGAAGCACAATGATTTACTTTCATCATTTAAAGAAAGGAACATTAAAACATTGCACCGGATAACTTGACAACATAATTAATTGCTTGTACTCATTTACTGCAACATTCATGGAACAGGAAAGGAAGTAATTCTTCTCCAACTCCAATCATATACATCTGATGAAAATAGTTCGTCTTTGGTCCAGAAGGACTTCTTAATTCGTAGCAGTCTCAAAATAATTATCAACAACCAAAATAAAAAGAGTTCTTACAACAACCATCGACCATTGAACATTGGTTGATGGTCCTATTTATAATATAAAGTCTTAACAGTAATTAACGGTAAAACAAAATTTGAGCTAATCAAAAATTGCAACCTGGTCTCATCATCTAATAGTCCTTCAACATTCCACCCAAGTTGTTTCTTGGAAAGGGTGGACTCTTTCATAATCAGACCATATGATAAAGAGTTCTTCATAGTTGTTGGCCCATGGAAACCTATGTTGTTCCATCAGAGCCGCATAGATTCCCTTGATGTCTATCGTGTGTGCCTGATATTTTGGGAGGCTAAAGTTCAACTTCTAAAGTATGGCTATGGCTTTGACTAGATGTTCTATGGACTATTATACTTGCCTAGGTTTTGCATCGGTAACCTTTTCACATTCTTCGACCCATGATGCATCCTTCTTGACACACAACTTGATTATTTCATTTAGGACGATAAACATATCGGGGCTACCATAGTTAGGGAGTTCGATGTCTTTCATTATATTGTTGATTTTATCCCAGTGCTTTTGACATCTGGCCCACTGTTCTTGGATTTCCTCGTGTGGGATTTGAGACATTTTGGCCCAGTATTCGGCTGATCACTTCATTCGATTGAGACTTCTTTTACTTACTAGCCAAATTCCATGGTCTTCCTTTTCTCGGCCTTTCTGGACTACCTCAATAAAATCGAGCCTCTTCACTTCCTGTTGTACATTCCCATACCTTAGCTCCATTTCCTTACATGTCGCGAGGACCATGAGAGTGTCTTCCTAGAATTCAGCTATATTCTAGATTAACACATGTCTTTCCTTCTTGAACTCATCGTAAACTTTACTGAACTCGTATTTTAAATACACAGCTATCTATGTAGCACTCTTATAGTAATCGACAATATGGAAGAAGTGTTAGAGCTCCTTTTTGGCAGAGGCAAGATCCTTTTCATCTCTCCTGGCTCTATTCTGAGTGGCCTTTGAGAGGGAATTTCCCACACCAATCAGCTTAGACGTACGAGTGTCTGCTGTATCAATTAACTTCTCCTCAGTGACGACTATGATGGACTGATCCAAGGTGATTCTTCTCTTCTTTGCAGTCCTCTAAATGATAGCCTTTCTCTTTTGATCGTAGCAGATCACATAGATGTCTAGGACCTCATCTACCAGGTCTAGTATTTGTTGATCACCCCATGTGAGATTGTTTCCCAAGCTACCCGCAATGTAAATTTGTTTGAGAGTGGGCTCTCGAACTTCTTCATTCTGCCTTGTAGATCTAACTTCTACTTTTTGCTCACCGGGGATCTGAGTATTGGGTATGATTGAGGTGTCTTGTATGGACTTGTCACTTACTTGCTCATCGATCATGGAACTATCGATTTCCTTATTTGAAGGCTCGCCACTTGGGCCTACACCTATTTTAAGTTCATCATACTTTCTTGTGTGGAGATTACCTTCAACTTCAACTTACTTTTGTGGGATTCCCTGGTCATGAACCCTGGGCCCAACATAAGAGACCTTTTCGGGACTTGGGGAAAAGGTCTTTTCAGGACCTTCTTCTTCTTGGATGCACATCGGGGTGCCATGAGAAGGATCTGTGCTCTCGTATTAGCATGCTCAAGGGGTTGGGCACTTGGGTCTCTATCGACACTTAGCCCGTCTCTGGTTGAGATGTTCCTTCTCCCGAGAGATAAATTGGCGATATCGTAGACTCAAGATTACTTAACCCATTGGTTCCATCAGCGGCTGTGAGACCAAGATTGCTAGGTTCTGTTGAAACTCTCTGGAAGGTAACTAAAATTTCTGGGCATATGGAAAGATGAGGTTTATCCTACATCTGTTTCATTAGTAGCTGAGACTGTTGTTATAAAAGTGTGCCACTTTCTTGAGTTGTTTGATCTTCATGGAAAACTCTGATTTGTACCGGGGATCCCTGATGAGTCTCTATGACCTCAATGTCTTCTTTGGGGTTATTTGTTTCTTCCTACAATTCATATGTTGTTTTTTCTCCAGGGTGTTGGCCAACTCTTTGAATTGCTTCATCCAATAGCATGGCCTGATCTTCATAGCTCAAAGCTGTAAACTTGGTTCCTCTAGGATTGACCTTTCTGGCTTCCACCATATCCCAATCTTGAGCGTTCTTGATGAAGATTTCATCCTCAAACCGATTGTGGGAATAAGGCCAACAAGATGCTACCTATGACACGTGCTGTAGGACCAATCCCTTGGGATCATGTTTGCGAAATCGACCAGTTTAGAACCAAAATTCCAATTGACCTAGCCCAATTTGTTTAGCATGCACAGTGTCTTTGACCATGCATAAGCCAATATGGAATCCATACGGTATGAAAGCCCGCTTCTTGTCTTTCACTAAAGTTTCATTATATCCTTGTATGATGTTTTGATAGAAAATTTCTCTTAATACTAGTTGGTTGGGATCATAAAGGGGTAATAAATGTGGCACCCCTGTGGCGCCGAAAACCCTGATGTAGGTTTCTTGTTCGTCTAAATGCCAATGACCGATTTTGACTATGACCTTCTTGGCTTTGTCTGATAATCTAGGGTATTCTCTCTTAAAGAGTAAGAAGTAAATGGGAGCAATAAAATGATCACAGATAACAGAATAGGATTTCTTTTACCTGTTTTCCCACAAGATGTTGTAGTACACATGGATTGTGAGCTGCGAAGGGCGCCAATTCAAGATCATCCCAGCAAAAGTGTTCCTAGCACAGATGACATCTAGTATATATGAAGCCATGTAGAAGGAATGAGTATCTCCTTCCTTTGGCACCTGAGCTTGTTTTATGCATGTTCTCAACTATTTGGAGATGATAGAACTACAATTGAAACCGGTACCAGAAACAATGACTGTAAAAGCTAGAGGCATCCAAGCTTCCAAAAACCAGGAGCAGTCTTTCTCCCCATGTAATCTGTAGAGAAGGGCCATGACATAGGCATATGGTTCTCTGAGATTGACCATCAAGTACCAACTAGAAGTTCAGTTTATGAATTTCTTATCTTCCCTCCACCAGGATGCCAAGATTTTGCTAGTGTCGTGAGAGGCATAGAAACTCACCACGAAATCAGTGCACAACTTTTCTCCAGACTCATTGAGTTTGTAGTATTTCTAAACTTCTGATGGCAGGAAAACCCCGACGCATTCACCATTGTAATATTTAATCGAACATTTATGTGCATCAGTGTGATCAATGAGCCACTTTAAGAGCTTGACCCAAGGGAAAACCGGAGACCAGCTCACCACCATGTGCAGATAAGCCTTGCGAATGTTTGGGAGGACCTTGTCATCGATCTTCCTTGTATCAAGGTTGTTGTGTGGAGTATATTTGAGGGGCTCTTCTTTCTTGATCTTCTTGAAAAATTATTCCCAATGAGGAAAAGTCATCTTTTCTTCAATGCTTGCCTCTGTATCCCCAAAAGATGGGGGTTGGAAAAAGGGCTCCTTGGTGATCGCCTTGATGACAGACACTAGCTTAGGAGTGAACCCTGATTGTCTTGCAATCGTTGGGGAGGAGCCTTCTCCTATTTCTGATTCTTGCAACTTTGGTGCTCATGGTGATTTCTTGGTGGATGGCTTCTTTGGAGGCATTGTCCTTGAAATCAAAACCACCCTTTAAGCACATATATAGAGAAACATCGGGTGAGGACATATACAAATGAAATGTAAATCCATAAGCGAACCCATACCTATAATGCTTGCTAAGAAAACTATTTAATACTCACTAGACTTTGGATGCTTCCTCTGGATTGGTGGCTTCATTCTCTTGTTGGTTCTGAAATCCTTACTGTGTAGAGAGGGATCACACAAAAAGGACTTTAAAGAATATAAATGGGAGATATTACCAGTCATATCAATTAGTTAATATGGGTGATAAATGCAGATTTCAAAATATAATGTTATTGTATTTTTTCCACTGAGACTTAACTGGTCGATGATGGAGGCACAGATGGAGATGCATTGTATCAATGAGTTTAACAGTTCCCTTTTGATTCGCACACGAGCTAGTAACTAATGCGTGATCTATGAATTAACTAAATCTTTGAATGTGGGGTACTTGAAACAACTAGGGGTTAAATGTCACATCATGTCTTTCCTTCATAAAGATCAGGGATCAACTACTATTTTACATTGTTTATCAATGTTACTATTTTCTTGATAAAAATACTGACACCAGTGGTGTTTTGGGCGTTGGTGATCGGTGGTAGAACTCCTCTTTTATGCGATGCTTATGATTACACTTGTATGTTGAAGCCGAAAGGACCAACGTTCAGTGAAATATTTTCGGAGACTATATGCATAAAAGTGATACTCTGATCAACCAACGCCAAAGAATGTCAACACTCGGCTGCTTGACTTCCCATACAATCTCCGCTACCTTAATCTTTCACCGATGTCGAACTTCTCAAGTAAGCTGGGAGAAATCTTGGTCACTGGTTCCTTAATCAGTTGTCATGTTTTTTAAGATGGTTCTTAATATGCTCAAGATAAACTTGGATATGAAGCATATCAGATAAGAAGGTTATCAGGCTCAAACCACGGTGAAAACAATCGAAGGTAGAAGACATGGTGGTACCCAAAATGAAGTGGTCACAAAACTTTTAGGGTGTGTTGAGCACTCAACAAATGGCGATTCACTGGGCAAATGCAGAATCTCTGTCCCATAACAGATATCTCCAGTCCTTCTTTTAATCGTGACAACTTGAAATATATACACATTATATATTTTCTTATATATATATATTAATTAATGTTGTTATTATTGGAAGTATTGCTTTAGGGCTTGGTTGTTTACCGGGAGGGCATCAAGTTCCCCTCTCAGATTTTTCAAATGATAAGTACTTACCCCAATCTTCTCAGCCACCTGAAAAGGCCCAAGACATAGGTTCTAAAACTTGGAATGCTTCCCTTTGGGTTCATTTACCTTATCCCACTTTAGAACTAAGTCTCCTACTTCAAAATTATTTTCTTTAACCTTGTGCTTATCGAACCATCTTTTCACTATTTACTAATGGGATAAAAATTTAGACTTATCCTTTTCCCTCTCTTCCTCTAACATGAGCAGAGTGTTGATTCTCTATTGCATGGTCAAGGATTTATTGTCGTTAGAATCTTGGGCCTATTGGAGAGATGGAAGATAAAGACCATTTGGGATAATGGCTTCTTGTCCGTAGACCAAGAAGTACGGGGAATTCCCTATAGCTTCTTTGGGTGTGACCCTATTAGCCCATAGGGAATTATGGAGTTGGTTATGCCAATTGATATGGTTGTCCGCAATCATCTTCTTTAGTATCCTCACCAGATTCTTATTGGTTGACTTCACCACACCGTTTTCCTGAGGGTAATAATTTGTAGAGTACTTGATTATGATTCCTTTTTCCAGAGCAAACTCTGTCAATAGGGTAGAGGAGAAGTAGGATGCATTATCAAAGACCAGAATGGAAGGAATGCCAATACTTGTAATTATTTGTTGTTCTATAAATTGGATGACTATTTTCTCATTTAGATGGGTCAGAGGGATCACCTCTGCCCACTTTGTGAAATAGTCAGTGGCAGTAAGAATATACTTGTGCAATTTCAAAGAATTGGGTGTAATTTCTCCTATGATGTCCATCCCCCACTGCTCAAATGGTCTAGAGACGGTTACAGGCTAAAGTGGGATTGCTTCCCTTTTCTCCTTGCCAACACTTATTTGACAAATCTTACAATTATTGGCGTAAGCATGAGCCTCTTTGAACAAAGTGGGCTAGTAATAGTTGGCTCTTAGAACCTTATGAGCGGTGGTGTTTTCTACAAAATGTGCCCCAGTGAGGCCATCGTGGAGTTATTTTATCACTTTATCGACGTCGTCATGTTCGAGACATCTCAGTAATACCCCGTCATAGCTGATCCAGAAGAGTACCAACTTTATGAGGTGATATTGTTTGGATTTTAATCGGAGGGATCTCCTTTCTCTGGGGGTGAGGTTTTCAGGACAAGTCCCGTAATGTAATAGATGAGTCAAATCATTGTACCAAGAGTTTGGTCCTGGCGAAATATATGTTGCTTCACTACACCATAGTGTTATTTCAATATCCTACCCTGGATCTTGGTTTGCCTGATCTTGAGCTTCGGCTGCGAGTTTTCACAAACCTTGTCCTTTTACTAACTTGGTGGGTTTTATATCTAGATCAAATTCTTGGACTATCACCATCTAGTTCCCTCTTCTTTCTCCAATTTCTTATTGGGTAAACAAGGATCAGACTACGGGGTGTGGCACAATCACCTTAGTGTGATTATTAAGAATGTACGACCTAAAATGCTTTACTTCCTTATAGACCGCATAGGCCTGCTTGTCTATGGTGGGGTAATTGAACTCAACTCCTTGAAGTTTGGTGCTCATGAATGACACTAGGGCTTCGTTGTTGTCATCATCCTTCTGAGTTAAAACCGCAACTAGTGATTGGTCAGAGGCGAAAGTATAAAGGTTAAAGTCTCTATTGAAATCGGGACTTTGCAATACCGGGGCTCGGGATATGGCAACCTTGATATTGTTGAAAGAATATTTTCGTTCATCATCCCACTTAAACTCCAAATCTTTGCGAATCATTTTTTGTAAGGGTTTGATGATTTCGGCGAAGTCGGGGGTGAATTTCCTTACAAAATTAATTCGCCTGAAAAAAGATTGCATAGCCTTCTTATTATGGGGTAGCGGAAGTTGATCTATGGCTTTAATCCTTTCGGGGTCTATGTGAAATCTCGTTTTAGATATAATATGACCTAACAACTTACCTTCTTCAACATCGAAGATAGTTTTCTTAGGATTGAGTGATATACCATATTTTCGGCATCTTTCAAAAATCTAAGTTAAGTGTTGGATGTGTTCCTCTCTATTCTTCGAATACACTGTTACATCATCTAAATACACGACCACACACTTACCTATAATCCCCCGAAATGCCACATCCATTTCCCTTTGAAAGGTTTCTCCTGCGTTAATGAAGACGAAAGGCATGTGTTTATAAGCGAAGGTTCCCCATTTGGTCCAGAAGGTAGTTTTTAATCGGTCTTCCTCTGAAACCAACACTTGGTTGTATCCTGAGAAACCATCTAGAAGGGAGAAAATTTCTGAGCCCGACATGGTCTGTAGGAGTTGCTCCATCGGCAGGACGAGATAAATGTCCTTTTTTGAAGCTCTATTGATATTTTGAAAGTCTATGCATAATCGAATTTTTCCTGACTTTTTCCTTACTAGAACAAGGTTTGCTACCCATGCTGAATGACTAAATTGGAAAATTATCTTCGCATCTAAAATCTTCCTTAACTCTTGATACATTAGGGGTTCCAAGGATGGGTGGTACTTTTAGAGTTTCTTTTGAAAAGGTTCGACTTCGGGTTTCAACGGGATGGTGTGTTGAATGATGTGGGTATCATACGTTTTCAAATCTTTATAGGACCAGGCGAACACATCCTAGTATTGTTTGAATAATTTGAGGTAGGCTTTCCTCTCCTCTTTAGATATCGTTTTGCCAAGATTTATATGCTTTGGGTTGTCTGGGGTTCCAAGATTTACAGTTTCATGGAGGGGGCAAGAGCTACCAGTCTTTGTGTTTTTAGGTCCTTTGAAACGTTCCTTTAGATCAAACAAATTTTCTATATTTTCTATCCCTTTTGGAATTGTGTGAGTGTTTGGTTTATCAGCACGTTGACCCTCCTGAGGACTCGTTTCTGTTAGTTTCTCTTGGAACTCTTCATTGTCAATAGTGAGGTCTTTGAAGTTGTTTTGATTAGTCAAGAAGCTTATGATATGTTCATCCCCCTCAAAGGCTTTCCAATTAGAGATATTATTAGGTATTGATGGCTTGTAGAGCAATTCTACAGTGAATCAAGAAGCTTCGTAATCTTCTAAAGGAGAGACTCTTGAGGTAGTGGTGGCTAAGGAGTCAGCAAGGATGTTCTTCGTTCTAGGGATCATAGTGATATTGAAAGCTTAAAAGCGTTCTATCAACCTCTGCACCTCCTGCTGGTAGTTGTTAAGATGAGGGGAGTTGCAGTGTATAGTGTTTCTCACTTGTCTAATAATGATTTCTGAGTCTCCAAACAACTTTAATTCCTTGACATTAAGATCTATGGCTTTCTTTAACCCTTGTACTAGGGCTTCATACTCAACAGTGTTGTTGGTGCACTCGAATTCTAGCCTACAAGACAAGAAATGGAATTTACCCTTTTGATCGATGACGATGCACCCTGCTCTCGAACCCTCTTGTGACTTGGATCCATCAAAATAAAGGGTCGAAATTTGTGAGAGATTATTTCCATTCCAATCAGTGTTCCACTCTTTGATCTTTTCTTCAGGAATACTTAACACTAGATCTTGACAAAAGAGAGAATCTTCCCTTGGCATCGAGAATTCTTCTTGAAAGATCATTTTGAATCTTTGGGTAAGCCAAACATCGTACAGGAGAGGAGAAAAATTTTCAAAGTGAGAGTCACAAGAATAATTCCCTAGTATGGGAAAATCGGTACAGGTTGGTTTGTTCGGGGTTTCCAGGTCAGTGACCATATGTTTCAAGTATATTTCCCTGTTGATTATGATCATGTTCTTGTATCCCTTCTGCGGTAGCCAAAGGTGTGTCTAGTCTGTGCTAAAGTATATGTTTAGTTTTTCAGACCAATCTCGGCTCAATAGTAGCCCATAGGCCTCAGGGATATCCACCATAATGATGTCAATCACCTGCACAAAATTAGGATGAGTGGCTATCTTGATCATCACATATTTGAGTTCCTCCATGACTTTGACCTGGGTCTTGTCTAGTTGTATGACATGCTTATCACTTTTGAGAGGGACAACACCTAATTTGTTACAAACGGCCAAGGGAATGACATTGGAAGATTCCTCGGAGTCTACTAGACAGTTGTGGAGATTCCTGTTGAAGACTTCGAATGTTAAAAGGAAAGGTGGTACAAAATGCCTCTCCTTCCTACCTTCTGAGTAGGTGTTTACCATTGGTTTTCTTTCCAAATCCATAGGGGGAAGATTCTTCTCTTGACCATCACTGGTGGTCAGGTTTTCCATCGAAAATAGAGCTTGCAACATAAGGTCTTTCTACTGAGGGATTATACATATGTCCATAACTGATACATAATCTTTCATCTTCTTCAAATTTTCTACTACATTGTAATCTAATTTAGGATAATCATGAGTATGGATACTTATAGGATTTTTACCTGGAGCAAAAGGCATTCTCGGGCGATTAGGAGTTAATTTACTTTGTGAGGCACAGGTGGCATCGATATCTCTTGGGCCAGGTTGACCCTTACTACATCTTTGTGCCACTGATATCTCTGTGGGTGGTGCTTGAGGTTTAAACAGATCATCCAAAGACGTGATCACATCGAGATCCCATATTAGCATGGTCGTGTCTTGTGGTGGGTCGGACTCTTCCTGATCGACAATGTTAACGGTTGAACTGTTGGATTCTTCGGTCAGAGAGACTTTGCCCAGAAAATAATTGGCCATTAAATTCATGGCATGGAACCACTAAGGACATTCCCTTTCTGAGTGGTTCTCTTGGTGGTACATACAGAAATAATCAGACGCAACATTCCTTAAGTCAATGTTTAGGTTGGTTGGGGAAGGTTCAATTGCTTTTAAAGGCTGGTTTCTTTTAAAGAAAGGCTAATAGGGTCTTTGGCCTTGGTTTCCCTCACCCGCATTTCTTTTCATATCTATAATCTCATTTGATATTTTCTTGACCATACGTTGCAGGTCTTCTATATCTCCATTACCCTTGTCGGGAGTTGGTTCAGCTGACTTCCCCGGTGGTCTAGTCAAGAGGAGTCCTCTCCTGGGAGGGGGATGGCTTTCTTTTCTTGCTAGAGATTCTTGGCCTTATTTATATCCTTTCATCTGGAAATCTATCGTCTTAGCCTCTTCAAAATTCTCTGCAATGGTTTTCTTAGTGGCCCTTTTAACGAACATGGAAATAGAGGCTGGATCGGTCTTGGCATAGGCCTTGATTTGCAACTCTTGAGTCAGTTTCGCTACAGGCTAGAATTTGTTTAGGATAATTGTGAATATTTGATTGAAATATTTGACCCTTTCCTTTGGGGTCATGGTGGCTGGGAATAATTCGACCATAAGGGCTCCTGTGCTAGTTTCTTCGGCAAATTTTTCTAGGAAGTCCTTTTGGAACTTAGTCCAACTGGTTATGGATCCTACTAGAAAGTTAAAATACCAAGTGGAAGTTGAGTTCTCAAGCATGTAGGGGAAAAGTCTGCATACCACGTCTTCATGTTGGACGTTCATAAGCCTGATCTTGAGTATGAACTTCTTGATATGATCTTCAGGCGATCTTGAGGTTTCAGGATAATACATGGGGAGAAAATTTTTCGGGTGCCGAGGGAGATTGTGTACTCGTCCAGGGATGACCACGGCGTCCCCGACCAACCAGGGCTGGTTGTCTTGAAGTGGAAATTTCCTCTCTTCTTCTCGATCATTGTTACCCTCCATTTTGTCAGAGTCGAAGTCATGATCTTCCTCTTCTAAAAGATCATTAGGTTCAGATATGTCACTGGCTGGCATCTCAGGTATGAGGTCAAGAGGTTATTAGATTTCGATGATCGCGAAGACTATTAAGTCTTTGACGAAGTGTACGAAAACTTCATCTGGAGTGCTAACTACTAGTCTTCTTTGTTGTTTTCTTCAAGGGAGGATGTGGGTGAAGGGAAATGTGCCAATTTTCCAAGCATAGGCTCTGGTAATCCTTCTAAACTGATTCAGTTCCTCGTGAGGGAGGGCGTAAGGTATTTCAGGGTGAAGATTTCCTTCCTCAGAGTGGGGTGAGATAACTACTTCGGGAGTACTCGGAAAAATTGATATGTCTATTGGATGACTAGCCATGCATGTGGGCCATTACGAATCTATAGGCTATTAGAAATACCATATAACTTACATATTCAGACATTCATTCTTAGGTCCTCTTTCTAGCATCAATTTTGTTGATGGGGCTTAAATCCCCTGATTCAACAACAGGAGCCAAACCTGCCAACGAGGCCCAATTATACTCTGCAGTGTTTGGAGTGGAATGGTTCTCCGTATCTTAGAATCCAGCCAAATTATCAATGAGCTTTTGTGTTTTTTGGTGAATTTTCTTCCTTCAGTTACGACAGCTTTTTCAATAATTTCTCTTAGGTGGGGTAGGTAGAAGAGGTGCAATCCAGTATAAACCAACTTGACTAAGATAGGACAAGAGTTTTAACTATTGGGAAGGGGTCGCACTTGGGATAACCCGCTACTCAAACATGAAGACAACGATCCTATGCCAAAGGGGCTTAGTAATAATACATTAACAGAAAGAGCATCCAACTGTTGTCTGAGAAAGCTAGTTAAAAGAAATAAAACACATATATGATCAAGATCAGTGTAAGAAAAATAATTCATCTACCAAGACATTCATCACATAGTTGAGGTAAACTACTTAGCATAGAGAAACAAATACAACTGTAATGAATGTCACAGTAAGAAAAATAATTCATCTACCAAGACATTCATCACATAGAAGCACAGTGATTTACTTTCATCATTTAAAGCAAGGAACATTTACTACAACATTCATGGAATAGGAAAGGAAGTAATTCTTCTCCAAATCCAATCAAGAAAAAGAGTTATTACAACAACCATTGACCATTGACCATCGATCGATGTTCCTATTTACAATATAAAGTCTTAACAGTAATTAATGGTAAAATACAATTCGAGCTAATAAAAAATCACCACGTGGCGTCATCATCTAATTGTCTTTCAACAATCCACCCGAGTTGTTTATTGGAAAGGGTGTACTCTTTCATAATCAGACCATATGATAAAGAGTTCTTCATAGGTGTTGGCCCATCGAAACCTATGTTGTTCCATCGGAGCTGCATAGATTCCCCTGATGTCTGACACGTGCACCAAATATTTTGCGAGGCTGAAGTTCAACTTCTGAAGTATGGCTTTGGATTTGAATGGATGTTCTACTAATTGTTGTACTTGCCTAGGTTTTGCATCGGTAACCTTTGCACATTCTTTAGCCCATGACACATCCTTCTCGATACACAGCTTGATTATTTCGTTTAGGCCGATAAACATATCGAGGGTACCATACTCAGGGAGTCTGATGTCTTTCATTATATTGTTGATTTTACCCTAGTGCTTTTGACATGTGGCCCATTGTTCTTGGATTTCTTCGTGTGGGATTCGAGACATTTTGGCCTAGTATTCGGCCGATCGCTTCATGTGATTAAGACTTCTTTTACATACTAGCCGAATGTCGTGGTCTTCCTTTTCTTGGCCTTTCTGGACTGCCTCAATAAAATCAAGCCTCTCCATTGCCTGCTATGCCTTCTCATACCATCGCTCCATTTCCTTACATGTTGCAAGGGCCATGAGAGTGTCTTCCTGGAATTCATCTATATTCAATATTAACATATGTCTTTCCTTCTTGAACTTATCGTAAACTTTACCGAACTCATCTTTTAAATACACAGTTGTCTATGTAGTACCCTTATAGTAATCGGCAAGATGATGCAAGTGTTCGAGCTCATTTTGGGCGACGGGAAGATCCTTTTCATCTCTCCTGGCTCTTTTCTAGGCGGCCCTTGAGAAGGGTTTTCCCACACCAATCAGCTCAAATGTATGGGCGTCTGCTATATCGATTAGCTTCTCCTTAGTGACAACTATGATGGACTGATCCAAGGTGATTCTTCTCTTCTTTGCAGTCCTCTGAAAGATAGCCTTTCTCTTTTGATCATAGGAGATCACATAGATGTCTGCGACCTCATCTACCGGGTCTAGTATTTGCTGATCACCCAATGTGAGATTGTTTCCCAAGCTTTCCGCAGTGTAAATTTGTTCGAGAATGGGTTCTTGAAATTCTTCGTTCTGCCTTGTAGATCTAACTTCTACTTGTTGCTCACCGGGGATCTGAGTATTGGGAAAGATAGAGGTGTCTTGTGTGGAATTGTCACTTACTTTCTCATCAATCATGGAACTGTCGATTTCTTTCTATGGAGACTCGCCACTTGGCCCTACATCTATTTTCGGTTCATCAGACTTTCCTATCTGGAGATTACCTTCATCTTCATCTTCCTTTTGTGGGATTCCCTGGTCCTGAACCCTGGGCCCAGTAGAAGAGACCTTTTCAGGACTTGGGGAAAAGGTATTTTCGGGACCTTCTTCTTCTTGGATGCGCACTAGGGTGCCATGAGAAAGCTCTGTGCTCTCATGGTTGTTGTATATATTTATTATCTTTCTCAAGGGGTTGGGCTCTTGGGTCTCTATCAACACCTAGCCCATCTATGGTTGATCTGTTCCTTCTCCTGAGAGATCATTTGGTGATATCGCAGACTTAGGGTTACCTGACCCATTGGTACCATCGATGGTTGTGAGACCACGATTGCTAAGTCTTGTTGGAACTCTTTGGACGGTAACTGAAATTTCAAGACTTATGGAAAAATGTGGGTTATCCTACATCCGTTTCATTAGTATCTAAGACTGCTGGTATAAAAGTGTGCCACTTTCTTGAGCTATTTGATCTTCAGGGAAAACTCTGATTTGTACCGGGGATCCTTGATGAGTCTCTGTGACCTCAATGTCTTCTTAGGGGTTATTTGTTTCTTCCTCCAATTCATATGCTATTGCTGCTTCAGCGTGTTGAACAACTCTTTGAATTGCTTTCTCCGATAGCATGGCTTGCGCTTCATAGCTCAAAGCTCTAAACTTAGTTCCTCAAGGATCAACCTTTCTGGCTGCCACCATATCCCAGTCTTAAGTGTTCACAATGAATATTTCATCCTCAAACCGATCATGGGCATAAGGCCAATAGGATGATACTTGTCATGTGTGTTGTAGGACCAATCCCTTGGGATCATGTTTGCGAAATCGGCCAGTTTAGAACCAAAATTCCAATTGACCCATCCCAAGTTGTTTAGAATGCGCAATGTATTTGACTATGTAGAAGTTGATATGGAATCCATACGATATGAAGGCCCGCTTCTTGTCTTTCAATAAAGTTGCATTGTATCCTTGTATGATGGTTTGAAAGAAGATTTATCCTAATACTAGCTACTCGGGAACATAAAGGGGTAATAAATGTGGCACCCCTGTGGTGTCAAAAACCTTGATGTAGGTTTCTCGTTCATCTAAATATCAGTGACCGAGTTTTACTATGACCTTCTTTGCTTTTTCTGATAATATAGGGCATTCTCTCTTAAAGAGTAAGAAGTCAATGGGCGCAATAAATGATCACAGATAACAACATAGGATTTATTTTACCTATTTTCCCACAAGATGTTATAGTACACATGGATTGCGAGCTCCAAAGGGTGCCAATTCAAGTTCATCCCAGCAAAAATGTTCCTAGCGCAGATGACGTCCAGTAGATACAAAGCCCTGTAGAAGGTAGGAGTATCTCCTTCCTTTGGTACCTGAGTTTGTTTTATGCATGTGCTCAATTGTTTGGAGATGATAGCACTCCAATTGAAACCGGTACCCGAAATGACGACTGTAAAATCCAGAGGCATCCAAGCTTCCAAAAACCAGGAGAAATCTTTCTCCCCATGTAACTTGCAGAGAAGGGTCATGAGATAGGCATATGGTTCTCTGATATTGACCATCAGGTACCAGCCAGAAGTTCAGTTTATAAATTTCTTATCTTCCCTCCACCAGGATGCCATGATTTTTCTAGTGTCGTGAGAGGCATAGAAACTCACCGCAAAATCAGTGCTCAACATTTCTTCAGACTCATTGAGTTTGTAGTATTTATGAACTTCTTATGGTAGGAAAACCCAGACGCATTTGCCATTGTCATCATTAATCAAACATTTATGTGCATCAATGTGATCAATGAGCCACTTTAAGAGCTCAACGCAACTGAAGATCGGCTCGCCACCATGTGTAGATAAGCCTTGCAAATGTTTGGGAGGACCTCGTCATTTAGCTTCCTTGTATCAGGGTCGCTGTGCAGAGTATATTCGAGGGGCTCTTCTTTCTTGATCTTGTTGAAAACTTCTTCTTAGCAAGGAAAAGTCGTCTTTTCTCCAATTCTTGCCTCTATATCCACAAAAGCTGGGGGCTATACAAAGGGATCCTTGGTGATCACCTTGATGATGGACACTAGCTTAGGAGTGAACTCTAATTGTCTTGCAACCACTGGGGAGGAGCCTTCTCCTATTTATAATTCTTGCATCTTTGGTTCTCTTGGTGATTTCTTTGTGGATGTCTTCTTTGGAGGCATTGTCCCTACAATCAAAACCACCCTTTAAACACATATACAGAGAAACATCAGGTGAGGACATATACAAATGAAATGTAAAGCCATAGACGAACCCATACCTGTAATGCTTGCTAAGAAAATTGTTTAATAATCACTGGACTTCGGATGCTTCCTCTGTACTGGTGGCTTCTTTCTCCTGTTGGTTCTAAATTCCTTGCTGTGTAGAGCAGGATCACAAAAAAAGGACTTGAAAGAATATAAATGGGAGATATTACCAGTCATATCAATTAGTTAATACGGGTGATAAATGCAGATTTCAAAATATAATGCTATCGGATTTCTGCCACTGAGACTTAACTAGTCGACGACGAAGGCACGGATGGACATGCATTGTATTAATAAGTTTAACGGTTCCCTTTTGATTCACGCATGAGCTAGTAACTAATGCATGATCTACAAATTAACTAAAGCTTTGAATGCAGGGTACTTGACATAGCTAGCGGTTAAACATCACGTCATGTCTTTCCTTCATAAATATCGGGGATCGACTACTATTTTAGATTGTTTATCAACGTTTCTATTTTCTTGATAAAACTCCTGACATCGGTGATGTCTCAGGCATCGGTGGTCAGCTGTGGAACTCCTCTTTTGTGCGACGCTTATGATTATACTTCTATGCCGAAGCCAAAAGGACCGACATTCAGTGAAATATTTTTATAGACTATATGCGTAAAAGAGATACTCTTATCGGTGGATGTCGAATAATGTCAGCACTCGATTTCTTTGACTTCCCATACAATCTTCGCTACCTTAATCTTTCACCGATGCTAAACTTCTCAAGTAAGCCGGAAGAAATCTGGGTCGCTGGTTCCTTGATCAGTTGTGGTTTTTCTCAATATGGTTCTTAATATGCTCAAGAGAAACTTGGATATGAAACATATCATATAAGAAGGTTATTAGGATCAAACCACAGTGAAAACAATCGAAGGTAGAAGACAAGGTGGTACCCGAAAGGAAGTGGTCACAGAACTTTTAGGGTGTGTTGATCACTCAACATAGTCCATACCTCGTGTGGATTCTTGTCATCTAGTGCTAAATAGGGTGATTGATTTACTAGGTAACATGCAGTACCTACTACCTTTTCCCATAATTCATGTCCTAACCTAGCACAACTGAGCATGCACCTTGCTTTCTCCATTAGCATCTTGTTCATTGTTTCTGAAACTCCATTCTAGTGAGGTGTATATGTGATAGTATTCTTCCTTTCTATATTAAACTTCCTACAGAATTCTTCGAATTCATTTTTGTAGAGCTCTCCACCATTATTCGTCCTCATTTCCTTAATTCTTTTATGTGTTTGATGAACCACAAGAGCCTTAAAATATTTAAACCTATCAAATACTTTATATTTTTTCCTGATGAAAGATATCCATGTATTCCTCGATAATTCATATATAAATGAGACATGGTACATAAATTTTCTAGTGATGTAATCTACATGGGTCCAAACACATCACTATGAACCAATAGTAAAATTTCCTCTACCCTAGTTGCACCAGAGGGGAATCTTACCTGATTATGATTCCCATATACACAATGTTGAGAGAAATCAAAATCCATAGAGAATTTAGACATACCTTCAACCATACCTTTACCATGTAGTATTTGAAGGCCCTTCTCTCTGATATTCCCTAGTCTTTGATGCCACAACATAGTATTTTCTCCAGAAATTGTAGAAGTTTCTTCCTCTTTAGCTCCAATATCAAGAAAACTGGAGCTATTGAACCAATCACTAATAGTTATCCCCTGAAACTTATACATATTTCCAATCTAAACTCCCTTCAACAACACCATTACTCCTAGAACCATCTTCAAGGTTTCTTTTTCAAAAACTATTTTTACCCCTGAATCATCCATTTTGATTACAAAAATCAAATTTTTGGTCAATCCTGGAATGTGAAAAACACCAGGGATTGTTATAATATTTCCATCCATGAGATTCAACTTTAATTTTTCTCGTCCTATGAGTTTGGTCATTGATTCATCTCCTAGAAAAACATCACCTCCATCATACCTTTCATATTCAGAAAACCACTCTCTATGTGGAGTCATATGAAAGGATGTTCCTGAGTCAACTGACCATGCCCAATAATATGAATTTGTGATTAAATAATACAATCACACATCCCCTCATTCTTCCTTGGAGGTTTTTTATTCTATAGAGGGGGCATCTTCAAATCCATTACTTCTCTCAACACTTTTGGATTTACATTGCTTCTTATAGTGCCCTTGTTTTCCACATCTCTAGCATATTGTTACAAAATTTCTAGGAGATTGAGATCTTCACTTATATTTATATATACCACTTGAGGACTTAAATATTTTTCTTTCCTAGGGGCACCATCTCCTATGACAATAAGGATGATACCGCATCATTGAAACTTAAGTTAGTTGTATTACTAGTTATGGATACAACCAAACTATCCCACGAGTCTGGTAAAGAGCACATTAACCTAATACACTTGTATTCATCGGAAATATTAATATCAACATATAATAGATGACATACCACAATATTAATCACATTCATACGCTCTGTAATATTTCACCGAGTGTACATATTTCATCCTTAGGCCATACAACTTCTTTCGCAGGAACAATTTATTTACCAAGGACTTAGACTCATACAAAGTCCCCAACTTGTCTCATAATTCCTTGGCTATAACTTCCCCTAACACATTCAATAATAATGAATACAAGAGGAACAACCATATCATTCTCTTTGCCATCCGATCAATTTTTTTTCATTATTATCCTAAAATTTTTGTAGGTGTAGTACATGGATCTATCTCAATCCATTGATCATTGTCTACCCACAAATATTCCATCTTGAGATTCCACAACTCAAAACGTTTCCCATTAAATTTATTGATCTCTATTTTCAATCTGCTTGTCATTTATTTTCACTTAAAGAATAAATACCATATATATCCCACTATAACAAGGCTTATCACAGACTCGAGACAAACCCTGGACCACAAAGGAATCCCCTTGAATCCAATAATTTCTCTAATACCAAATGTAGATTTTAACCTTGTACAATTGATTTTTCTTTTTTTTCATGTGGTTCATGGCAAAAGATATTGGTGATTGCTACATCCATTGATAACCTCCTCTAAATACACACGTGAACATGGGGTGTCCAAGCATTTATTTGAATATTGGGAGTTCAAAAGCAAAAGCATATTATAGACCCATTTAAGAGCACAACATGTCACTTCCAAGGAATTGAACTTGGGTGGGGAGGGTAACAATCACACCACCCAACCAACCAAGCTACATCCAATGGAAAACCTTTTGTAGTTAATTATTGAAAACTTATTCTTAATAAAAATATAAAATATACAATGGAACACACACATTACACAAAGATTTTTACCCTAGAAACCCAAACTAGGAAAACTAGTAACCTGTTTAGAGTCGCACCTCTAATATTGTATTCGTCATCTTCATTGCTTAAAATAAAATATACATATAAGATACCATGGAATCCAAACCCATACTCCATTGAAAAATATTATTCAACAACCTTAATTCCTTAACTATAATTAGAAAACCATCGATGAAAACCATGTGTCGAGACAATGCAAAAAATGAATGCAAAAAACTGCCATTTTTTTCTTAGGGGGGGGTGGGAGAGGCTCCCATATCAATGTATATTACATAGGACCAATATTGCAAAGAATATACTACATACCCAATAGATCAACCTTATAAATTTCAAGAACACCCATGATCCAGATTTATGAGCGGGATGATCTAAATAACAGACTGAATAGAATAACACAAAGATAAAAAGAACAACAACAAATATCCAATGAACAATAACTTCTATTGACTAAATAAAATAGGATGAAACTACAAAACTACATAACTTAAAACAACTTTCTTGAATAGTGGTAGCTATCTCTGAGAAGAGATGTGGTTGCTACACGCATCTTCCTGAGAATAATGATTACAATGAGGCTCTAGAAGAGTTTTTTACATTACTCATGAATGCCAAAATCCTAGACATCCAAAAACCTAACCATAGGAGATGAAACAACAAAAGTTACGTGGGCCGTAATGGGTAAGTTGGTACCTCAACTTCCTGGGGTAGTACATTTTGCACACAACCGTTTTTTTTGGTGCATGATAGCTCGTTGGAAAGGTATTTTTTGAGAACTACACATTATCCTGTAAAACTCTAAATCCATCTATAGTTTGACTGTGGAAAGACAAAAAAACATTGTTTAGGGCCCCAAAACGAACCTGGAAATACAAAAAGATGTACTGAAATAAAAAATTCCAAAATAAGTTAGTTGGATTAGGTGGACAACCATCAATATCCACCTAACAGTTGTGTAGGGCTTTAGACAACCCCAAAAGTGTACAACCCAAAATTACAAATAATTACAGAGGAACATGTTGAACTAATACTTTCAAAAGGACCCAGTTGGAATAGGTGGGTGGCCACCAATATCCACTTAGATCAGTCCTCCCCCCTTAGGAAGAAATGGTCTCCATTGTGTTGAGTACCCTCATCAGGTGAGGAAATTTCTGTTGAATTTGTCCCTGGGTGAGTTGTTTTCCTTGGTGCAGGAGCTTCCCTGCCTTGAAAAACCGATAAAGTTAGATCCTCTATTGGCGAGTTCCCTTGACCTATGTTTCTACTATATGATTAGTGGATTCCTATTCCATGTAGTCAGGGTTGAGCTCTGTTAGTGTCAATTGTTCTATGATCTCTAAGGTGTCCAATAATGGTGGAAAATATGGCCAGAGGAGGTTCACATTAAACACTCAGTGCAAGACAAGGAAGGGAGGAGTGTTGAGATCAAAATAATTGTCTCCCATAGACTTGGTGATAGTGTAAGGCCCATAGATAAGTGGGCGAAGCTTCTAATGGGGCCCTGTAAGGTGTTCTTTCTACAAATGTAACTATACCTTGTCTCCTACCTGAAACTTTCATGGTACCGGTGTTGGTCATGGCATTTCTTATACTTAGCATTATATTTATGCAAAACATCATGGACCTCTTGGTGGATGTGTTGAATCCACTCAATGAATATGGTGGCTTTGTCAGTCTCAAACTGAACATGGGAATATTATGTCTCTATGGTTGAAAGAGGTAGTGCAACATCAATGGGACTTAAGGATTGGAATCCCAAACCCAACTGAAATGGGCTATGGGCTGTGGAGCTATGAAGAGCCCTCTTATGGTAGTGTTGCACATAGGGAAGAATCTCATCCCATGTATGTAGATTCTTAGAGTTATGCATGTGCAGGATGTGCACAATAATATAAATGGTGATCTCTATCTCACCATCAGTTTGAGGGTGGAAGGAAGTGGATTTAGTGAGATTGGTCTCCAACAATGACCAAAGACTCAACCAAAATGTGTTGAGGAACCTGTTTTCTTGATCAGAGATAATCGTTTGTGGTATCCCAAAATGGACCCACACTCGTTTGAAGAATATCTTGGCAGTATCTATCATTGTGATGCTCTTCTTGTGGGCTATGAGAATGGACAACTTTGAAAACCAATCAACCACCACAAATACACAATCATTTCCTTGTTTGGTGGATGTAAGGCCAAACATGTAATCCATCGATATGGATTCCCAAGGCCTCTCGGAAGTAACAAGAGGGGTGTATAAGCCTTGCTTCTTAATGGCTAGCTTGGAAGTGGCACAAACAATGTAAGATATGATATACTTGTTGACATCCTATCGAAGTTTCGGCTAATAAAAATGTTTCTGTAGAATGAACACAGTTTTCTCCATGCCAAAATGTCTTTCCATCTGACTATAGTAAGCCTCCAAAATCATCTTTGCACACTCACTTGAAGGAACACGGAGGTGGCCCAGATGGCATAATAGTTTGTCTTGAATGTGAAAATTGGTAACATTCGTGCCTATACACAAGAGCTGATAGGTGGTGGAGAAGTCAGGATCTTGTTGATAAAGTTGGGGCCACTCAGATGCCACATTCCCACATGAATGGAGCATAGTGGTGAGTCCAAGCATGGTAGGTCGACTGAGGAAGTTAGTGACATGATTTGTGCTCCCTGTATTATACTTGATGTTGAGATGGAAGTATTGTAGGTATGTGGATCACTTCTGATGGTGGTTTTTATGCAACTTCCCTTGTGTGTGTATGAACTACAGAGGCTTGTGATCAATGTGGATGATTGTCTCCTTTCCCAGAATGTAATTTTTCCATTGAAAAAAGGATGTTACAATGGAATACATTTCCTTGTCATAGGTGGGGTATTTTCGAAGAGTATATGAGAGTGTCTCACTATGATATTCTACTAGATGGCTGTGATGAGTGAGTGTTATCGGGCTACCAATTTTGTTATCAAGATAATTTTTAAGTGTGGACACAAATCAATCCCCCCAGCTTCACTATGAAACTAGAACAAAACAAGACAGTACACTACTCTTTCCTTAATTTCAATTATCAAATGAGAAATGGATCTAGAACATACCTTTTAAATATTGAAGATCCGACTTCGCCAATGCAATCCAAGCTTCATCGTGAAGCTTATGGAGAAATATATGCAAATAAACACAAGCCAATGAAGACAATAACAACATATTCTATTTGATATGAAACTATGTACGTGATCAAGGAGTCATAGAATATGAACAAATAACATTCATATAGGAAAGAAAAGTATATTTATATTAAAGAATGTGGAAGAAAGATATAACCAAATGCCTTGATGTTGTTAGGCTCCTTCCAACAGTTCCTTTTTTCCCACACACTTCTAATCCATGAATTTCGAGAATGTATATCTAATAGCTACTCACAATCTATCTTGACAAAGCAACGCTCAAAGCCAACATACAAGCTCCAAAAACTCCAATCTACAAAACTCAATAACAAGCGAATCTAACTTTCTCCATGAGAGCTCCTCTCCTTTTATAAGATGAAGAAGATAATGTGAGGAGGATAGGATGATCCCACTAAATCATGAAAGTGATTAAGATCCAAACCGTTCGGAGGCCACCTCACCATAGAATCTTCTCCTTCTAGAAGCATCGAATGTGAATTAATGAGCTCAAGTCGAACACTTGACGGAATCTCTCGATCAAGGGTCAATAATGAAAACCCATTGTCGAAAGTGAGGAAACCTGTCTTTGAGGCATGAAAGTTCCAAGGTACCAATTAGTTTATAAGTCTAATTCTTGGATAATGAGTTGAAGTCGACAGGAAAAGACTCATCACATGAGGGCCTTAATGTATCCCCCATCAATAACATGAAATGGATAAAAATATTTGAGGTAGATCAGAGTAACAAGTGATTCAAGACTGACTCGGGGATGGCTGATGCAATAGAAGGCTTAAGGATTGCAGAAATGGTCGACGCAATAGAATTTTTTCCAGGTTGAACTTCTCTTTGAACATATTGACGACATGACAATTGTCTTGGAAAAACTGACTCAACAACAGGGATCAGAGACCAATTTGTAATCTTATAAAGAAGTATGATCCAGAGACAAGTGGATTTTCCAACCTAGACACAAATCAAGTGAAAGAGTGTCATGTTCAAAGGTGATTCTTCCATAGAAAATTGGTTTAGATACATTTCTTTCCCAATTTTTACCCCACCATTTCTGGCGAGTACCTCTTTATTTTTACACAAGATTGAGGAGGATAACATATTCTTGAATTGTAATCTCATACTTTGGATGATTCCCTCAGATTATGTTTCATGAACACTAGGAAGGAATGGTTTGGTCCCATATGCACCTTTCGATGTTTGTTTTACGAGTCTAATGAAAGAAAACTCAGGGGTTTTTCATGTTTAGAGAGTCTAAAAAACACTTCAAGAAAAATCCAAAAATGTCCTTTTTCGTAACGTAGTTTGATGAGACCAAAGAAGAGATAAATATCGCTCAACAAACATGCTTTATAATACTTTAACGAGCATGAAAAGAACAAGATCGCTCGACAATCTTTTCATGTTTAAAGAGTCTGAAAAGAGCTTAAAGGGAACTCCAAGGGGTTCTTTTCTTGTATAACCTTTATGTGATCTAGGTGGATATAGGTGGGTGGCCACCGATATCCAGCTGGCTCAAAATGACATAGCTTTCTAGCAATTTTGATAATTTACTATTTTTAGCAGTTTTTCAGGTCCTGAACTTTTGGAGCCATTTTGGGACCCTAAATGACATTTTTTGGGGTATGTTGCGATTTTATCATGAAATTTTGTGCAACTGTTGTAGTCCTTAGATAGATCTTTCCAATGGGCTATCATACGCCTAAAACAAAGATCATATGCAAAAGTTACGACCCTGGGAAGTTGATGTACCGACTTACCCAAACGGGGCCCACATGACCTTTGGCGCTTCATCTCCTATGGTTAGGTTTTTGGATGTCTAGGGTTTTTTGGCATTCTTGTTTATTGTAAAAATTCCTTTGGAGCCTCATTGTAATCATCTTCTTGCGAATGAGCATAGCAATCACATCTCTTCTCAGAGATAAACCGCCACCATTCCAACAAGCTTGTTTCCGCTGCATTTTACAATTTCTAGCTTATTTCTTTATTGAATAGAAAACCAATTTTACTGTATCTCTTTTATTTTGTGTTAAGCACCTATTAATAATCTATATTTATTTCATTCTTCTCATAAAATATGGATCATTACGAGTCTGAAAAAGTGATAAAAGTATACACGGTTACATTCTCATGTATTTACGAGCATGAGAAAGAAAAAAGACTAAGATCGGTAACTTATTCTCATTTATTTATGAGCATGAGAAAGAAAAAAGACTAAGCTCGGGATTGTTTTCATTTTTATGCAAGCTTTAAAATAAAACAAAACTATGCTTGGGATAGATTTGATTTTTTCACAAGCTTAAAACTAAACAAAACTATGCTTGGACCTGGCTTCATTTTTACACAAGCTTGAACCAAAGTAAACTATACTTGAAGTAGGTGGTTTCATTTTTACACAAGCTTGAACCATAGGAAACTATGCATGATACTTCCCAATGCATTATATTGGGATGGTTGGTACTTATCCCTCAACTTAAGAAGATAGTGCCTCAACTTCAACATGAAGTCCAGAGGTTGAAATCATTGCCCCCCAAGCTTCCATTCGTCCAACGACATAAGAGAATGAAAAGAAGCATCGAATACTATACATAACAAAGTACTTGACTCAATCAAAGAGGGGGGAAATCTATTTAATTTTTTAATGAGCTTGACACAGAAACGAAAAATATGCTCGCAAATCCAAGTTCAATCCCTAAACAGTTGTTTCATTTTTTAATGAGCTTGACATAGGAAAAGAACTATGCTCGTGATATTTGTTTCATTTTTTAACGAGGTTACTATAGAGACGTGAAAACTATCCTCACAACTGGTTTCATTTTTTAACGAGCTTGAAATCAGAAAATCATGCTCAATGATGGTTTCATTTTTTAATGAGCTTGAAATAAAAAAACCATGCTCAAATGAAAAAAAATTGGTCATGGCCTCCAACAGATCTTCACTCGATGGAAGAAACACACTCTAGAAGGAACACATGTCAAGGGTTGTGATAGGGGTAAGGAGGTCGGGCTCCAATAGAGTGATCGAAGAGATCACCATGTCAACTACCAGATCCAAATCATCTTCATCGACAATGAAAGGTATGGGAGACAACGCCACATAATTGACCTGTGGCAGGGGTGATACTGAATGCATATATGAACTATTTAGGGAGGTCATTGGGTTGATGATTAAGTCAGGACTAATAAATGAAAGTTGATCAATATTCACCACTCTTCCATCACGTGGGAAAGATATAACATGAAAAAGAGTGAAAAAAATAGCTTTCATGGAATAGAAATAATCTCACCCAAGGAGTAAATCAAAATCCAAGAGGTCTTCGACTACCATGACATCAATAATGACATTTTTCCCTCCCAAAGTGACAGGAAACTAATGAAGGACCCCTAAAGGGTGATTGGATCTTATGTTAAAAGAAAACAAAGTCTGGGTAACTGGAACAAGTTGAGGATAACCCAAAGCTTTCCAATCAAGAGTGGAAAAAATACTAACAGACGAACCTTCGTCTATCAACATTTGAGGAACGTCCCGACCATAAACTTGTACTGTAATCTTGAAAGGAATGTAAGGAGATCCTTAAGAATATGGCTACCCTTACAAATCCTACAAGGTTACTTGGGCTTACGGGTTGTTTGGGTGATCTTGGCACCATCAACACTCCCAGCATGATTAACAGTAACTGGTTGCTTTCCAACATGTCCGACAGTGGCTGGAATTTTGGATCCTTTCTAATTTTTTTTCTTCTTATTCTTATCCACCGGGTTACTAGCTTCATAGATTTTACTCAGTGAGGAAGATGAAATGGAAGAATACCTTGCAAGTGGAGAAGGTGAAGAATATCTTACTGGTGAAGAAGGTAAAGGATCAACATGAGGTTGATGTTCTTGGGGGAAGTTCTTACAAGTGAAGCACTAGTTTCATTCGGAATTACCTGAGTGGAAAAAAACCATACCGGTAATCCAATTATGAGACCTGGAAGGCTCAAAGTAGTGATATGAGGAGGACAAATGTTTTCGTAAGAAGGAAAAACAAAAGGTTCCCCTAGAGCAAGGGTTCCTTCATTAGTCGTTTCAGGAAAAAACACCATTAAATAAATATCCAACCTAGAGTCTGTTATGGAAAACAAACAACATACACTAAAAATCTAGTAAGCAAGCAAGTAAACAAAACCTTCTCACAATGAATGCACTAGTTGGTGATGAAATCCAATGTCGTGGGATCAAAGTAATAAACAGATGAGATAGAGTAGGTGGAAAATTTACGTTGACGACCTACTTAATGGATTTACACCCTGGTGCAATATCCCACACATAAACATGGGTATACCCTCCAAGGAGCCTGAGTGAGATTGGCCAACGTCAATTCTAGGTATCATGAAGACTTTCCCCTCCATAGTCTCCTCATTTAAATACCCTAAAGAGATAGGACACTAAGGTTACCAACTACTAGAGTGACACCTGGGGAAATAGTCGACACTCTGATCCACGTGCAAAGGCAGGGTATCTAGCTTGAAATCAACTCGAAAGGATTACACTCATCATTGTGGGTATACCTTTCAAGAGACCCACATAATATGTGCAATCTCTACACCAAGACCAACAAAGCAGGGTGAGTAACTCTCCCAATCTTAATGCGACCTCGTGATTAACCCTTGTGTTAGAAGGGTTTCTCAGGATAAAATGTAGCAAGTGGATTTCACCACTCCCTAATGCAAGATTTTATGTGTGTTTGCATCTTTGGAAAGTTATCTTTCACACCTATTCCAAAGCCCTATAACTAATCTAATGTAGGTTTGCTACCAAAAAATACAAAAATGTCTAATCAATTTTTATAAGCGCTTTATTTTTAAGGCTGTTGTTACTCGAGAGAAAAGATGCATGGACTAAATGATGTTTTGATCAACTCTAAACAATGCAAAGAAATGAGAATGCAAATATTTCACTTTGATGAAAGCTATATTACGAGAAGGAGAAAATTTTTATCATTCCCAAAATTTTATTAAACTCTTCAATATCAATATTCTCAAGAAATGAGCAAACGAGACTATACACCAATACATGATTCTTGCCCCCCCCCCGACCATGAGGGGGAAAATGTTTTAGAAATCAAGACCAAAAAATGCCAAAAATCATGCAATTTCACTACTTCAAATGCAAAGATGCCCCCAATCTAATATAAAGCAAGAAATCATTTTTTTGTTTCAAAGATAGCTAAAAGCAATATAAAATCTCTATAAAACAAAGCAACCCAAACAAATTTTCTCTTTTAACACAAACTATTCAATAAAAGAAAAAGGCCTGTCACCAAACAATTCTAAAGAAAAACAAGACTTTGTAACTGAAAGACACTCAAAGAAAGAGACCAAATCTTTCAAAAGAAAACAAAGCAAAGATGACGAAAAGCGGTTTTAAAGATGTCAAGCAGACTATAAACAGATCATAATCCAACCCAAAAATTCACCCCAAAACCAAATCCAAGATCCAGGTAAGGAAAAACCATCAAAAATAAAAAAAATTCACAATCGCCACAGGCTGTAGACTAACACAGTGCGTTGATTCCTGATTTCCACAGGCCAGAGAACCAATACAGTGTGGAAATTCCGAATTGTGTCAAAAAGGTAGGGTGAAAAAATCAAATATCGTCGCACTGTCCCTCAAAGCAGGGTGCAGAAATCAAAGTAAAAATGAAAAAATAAAAAGTAGGAAGGTTTTTCTACTGAACTTAAACATTCAAAGAGTCAATTTATATCTCCCAATGACTCGGAAAATAGAACCCAGGCAATCAAAGAAAGAAAGAAAGAAAAACTAGGAAAACAATTCGTTCACCAGTATGTTCACCAATTTTTTATGGGGCTAATTGTTAAGTGCGGACACAAATCAATTCCCCTAGCTTCACTATGAAACTAGAACAAAACAAGAAAGTACGCTACTCTTTCCTTAATTTCAATTATCAAATGAGAAATGAATCTAGAACATACCTTTTAAATATCGAAGATCCAACTTCACCAATGCAATCCAAGCTCCATTGCAAGGCTTATGGAGAAATATCTATAAATAAACACAAGCCAACGAAGACAAGAACGATAGAGTCTATTTGATATGAAACTATGTACATGATCAAGGAATCATACAATATGAACAAATAACATTCATATAGGAAATAAAAGTATATCTGTATTAAAGAATTTGGAAGAAAGATACAACCAGATGACTTGATGTTGTCAGGTTCCTTCCAACAGTTTCATGCTTCCCACACACTTCTAATCCATAGATTCTAAGACTGTAGATCTGATAGCTACTCACAATATATCTTGACAAAGCAAAGCTCAAATCCAACATACAAGCTCCAAAAACTCCAAGCTACAAAACTCAATAAAAAGCCAATCTAACATTCTCCATGAGAGCTCCTCTCCTTTTATAAGTTGAAGAGGATAAGATGAGGAGGTTAGGATGATCCCACTAAAGCATGAAAGCAAGGAATATCCAAACAGTTCGGAGGCCACCTCACCATAGAAGCTTCTCCTTCTAGAAGCATCGAGAAGACACTCATTTTTCCAACATACAGGAACTTTCACACCCTATCTATAGTGGAACCTACGAAAACTCCACAACCTAGCTATAGAAAAAGGTGTAGAAATCAGGCATTTTCACACCCTGTGTATAGTGCAACCTACAGAAATCCTTCTTAATAGGGTTTTTACAAAGGAAAATGCAACTTCTTCTCTTAGGGAAAGTTCTTCTCCCTTCTTTCTTCAGGAATTCAAGCCATTGACCCCTTTGAAGGAAATAGATAGGCTTACATCATTAACGGTCATAGGGATGACAAAAATAATTTGTAACAGTGAGAACTACACCTACAACATAGTCAAATGCATTAGTCTCAATATCAAATGGTTGTTGCAGATCAGGTAAGGAGAGTACTGGAGCTAAGCATAAGTGATGCTTTAGATCATCAAATTCTCATTATTGTTCCTTCCCCCACATGAACTTTTCCTTCCCACCACCCTTGGTCACTTGGATAAGAGCCCATGAAATAGAGGAGAACCCCAACATGAACCATCAGTAGAAGTTGGAAAGTCCCAAGAAGCTCTAAAGAGTAGTTAGTGCGGTCGGGGTTGGCCAGTCACTGATGGCTTGGATCTTAGTTGGATCCACATGCACCCCATGTTTGTCAACAATGTAGCGCAAGTATTGGACCCTTTTCATGCCAAAGGAGCATTTTTCCAAGTTGGCATATAGCTTTTGCTAGCGCAAAGTGATCAAAACCTCTTGAATATGCTACATGTGCTCCTCCCAGGTTCTGCTGAAGATGAGGATGTCATCCAAATATACCACCACAAAAGATTGGTGAAGGGTCACAATACATCATCCATCAACCTCATTAAATTTGATGGTGCATTTGTCAGGCCAAATGGCATGACCAACCATTAAAAAGGACCTTCTTTAGATTTGAAAGTTGTATTCCATATATCAGTCAATTCGATGATAAACTAGTGGTATCCATACCTTAGGTCAATATTTTTGAAGAAATTTCCCCCCTTGAGTTTGTCAAGAAACTCATCAATTAAGGGAATTGGGTACTGGTTCCTGACTATGATTTTGTTTAATTATTTTTAATCAATGCAGAGCCACCAGGTCTCGTATTTCTTCTACACCAATAAAATCGATCTTCCGCAAGGGGAGGAGTTGTGTCTAATTTTCCCCTTTTGAAGAAACTCTTGGATCTGAAACTTGATTTCATCATTTTCCATCAGCAAGTGATGATAAACTAGTCCATTAGGAATAGGTTCACCTAGGTTTAGATCAATTGGATGCTTGACTTGTCTATGTGTCAGTACTTCTATGGGTGAGGAGAATATGTCTCTGTACTCTTCCATGATTATTTTCACTTTCTTCTGTTGCAAAGACAGGCTCTACATAGAGGTCATAGATGTGGCGATGACCTTCTTCTTACTATGAGCATGGATCACAAAGAGGATGAACTTCCTGGTCTATGAAATGACCTTATTTCATTTCTTAGCAAAGATGAAAGAAATATTGGTAGGTGGCGCTACTTATAGGATCTTGTACAATTGTCTACTCAAAGTAATAATAACATTGTGGGGTCTAGAATCATACAGACCCTCTCACTTCAACAAATATGGGTGTCCTAAAAGAACATCACAAAATTCAATGGGGGAAATATCACACAGTACCTCATCTTTGAAGGGCTTTATTTCATAGGGAAGATGACATTGTTGACTGACGTGGAGATCTCTTCCTTGACAAAGCCAGTCGATGGTGTAGGGTTTTAGGTGTAGTGTCATCGAAACATCTAGCCACTTGATGACATATACTAATATAAAGTTCTTATAAATACTTCTATCGACAATCAAATGAAGCAAAGCCCCCTTTACCCACATCTGTGAGTGAAAGATGTGTTCTCCTTCCTCTATTCCTTCTAGTTCACTTGGTTGGAATTTGGTGGTAGTGATAGTGGCATTGGGTTCAACATCGATAATCCACTTCCCTCCTTCTAGATTTGATTCGGACTCAGAATTTACCTCTGACTTGGAATATTTCAAGTCAACCACTAGTGACTTCTTAGAGAGACCTTCGTCAGTGTTGTGCCAAGGGATTTTATGGTATTCAAACCACTTTCCCATGTCCTTATTCGACTTCTCATTACCTTTCATGTGTTTCAGATTTGAATGGTTTTCCTCATAGTTTCCATCTTTTCTTTTTCCCTTGTTTTATGGGTTGGGGTCGCCTTTTACCTGCTTTGGTTATGAGTAGTTTGCATATCCAAACTCTCACCTCTTCTTCTTAAATTTATTCTCGATCTTGACAGCATATCTATAAGTCGTACCCAATGATGCGATGTCCAAAAAATCCATTTCTATTTGAATGTATCTATGAAGACAACCACTTTATATGAGCACCATATGTTGTTCATAGCCTTTGATACCCAATTTGGTGCACAGGGTATGGAAAATATTGGTTAAATATGGTATTGTCTAGTCCATTTCTTAACACAGGGTTGTCCATCTTTTGTACTGGTCCTCGTAGCCTCCAAAAGGGTAGTACTTTTATTTAATGGAATCCCTAAGGGAATCCCATGTGGGGTGACCAAAAATATTGTAGATTCCTCTATGGCCCTTTTCTCAAAGTATCCCACCATTCCTTAACATGGGGGACTCCCTTGAGGAGTGAAAAAGTAATCGTTTCCCTATTAGAAAAATTGTGGACTGAAAAATACCCTTCGAGAAGATTCAACCATTTATCTACAACATCTACATCTATCAATCCTTCATAAAATGGAATATAAAAAATTTCTTGGACATTGAAGGTGGTTGCATGGACAGTTGATGAATATGCATCTCCTATCGGCAATAGTCGAAGGATCTGTGAAAATTTGTCCACAATTTTGTTCTTGTGTCACGCAAGGGATTCCTCAAGCAAAAGTTTAAAATGATATCCTACTCAATCATCTTTCTTCTCATCCCCTATGATATTTTATCGGGCTCATCACGACCGATCTTGCAAAAACTCAACTGGTTTGAGTCCCAACTTCTTGTACCGAGATCTTGTCGGGGACATACACGAAGACAAATAAATGAAGAGAAGATCACTTTGATACCATTGATCCATATTTATTAGAGGAATGAAATAAATAACAAACTCAATATAATAAAACATAGATAAAAAGAACAAAAACAGATATTCAGTGAACAATAACATCTATTGAATAAATAAAATAGGCCAAAGTTGTAAAACTGCAAAACTGAAAACAACTTGCTTGAATGGTGCTAGATATATCTAAGAAGAGATGTGGCTTATACACACATACATTTGAGAAGAATGATTATAATGAGGCTCCATAGGTGTTTTTAAAATTACTCATGAATGCCAAAACCCTAGACATCCAAAAACCTAACCTTAGGAGATGAAACACCAAACGTTATGTGGGTCCTGATGGGTAAGTTGGTACCTCAACTTCCTGGGGTTGTAAATTTTGCATACGACCTTCATTTTATGCATGTGATAACCCATTGGAATGTTCTTTTCGATAAATAGACATTATGCCATCAAACTCTGACAATGTCTATAGTTTGACTATGGAAAGACAAAAAATCACTGCTTAGGGCCCCAAAATGACCTTGGAAATACAAAAGGATGTAATGACATTTAAATTTTTAAAATAAGACAGTTGGATTAGGTGGGTGGCCACCAATATCCAACTAGTAGCTATGTAGGGCTTCAGACAACCTCGAAAGTGTAGAACCCACAATTACAAAGAATTATAGAAGAACATGTTGAACTAAAAATGTCAAAAGGAGCTAGTTGGAATGGGTGGGTGGCCACCAATATCCACCTGGATAATCCCACTCAATCAGTCAATTGGCCTTTAGAACAAACAAAACAACCTATTAGTCCTACAAAATGCCAAAAAATGAAGTCATACAACAAAAACACACAATTTGTACATGATCCAGGTGGATATCGGTGGCCACCTACCTTTTCCAAATGGCTCAAAATAGTTTTCTGGCCATTTTGGCAATTTACTATTTTTAGCAGGTTCTAACTTCTGGGGCCATTTTGAGGGTCCAAATGAATTTTTTTCAAGATCCAGGTTCTCAATGATAGCTGAAGACATGATTGAGCCCCCAAAATAAATCTCCTCGGCAATACCTTTCCAACGAGCTATCACACGCCTAAAACGGAGATCGTATGCAAAAGTTACGACCTCGGGAAGTTGATGTACTCACTTACCCAAACGGGGCCCACATGAATTTTGGCGCTTCATCTCCTAGGGTTAGGTTTTTGGATGTCTAGGACTTTTGGCATTCCCGTTCATTGTAAAAAGGGCCTTTCGAACCTCATTGTAATCATCTTCTTGTGAATGCGAGTAGCCGTCACATCTCTTCTCAGAGATAAGATGCCACCATTCTAGCGAGTCTTTCACTCTATATTTTTACAGTCTCTGTACATTTATTTCATTAATAGAAATCGTGTATTATTGTATCTCTGTGTTTATGGTTGCATCTCTGATATATTTATGTTATATTACTGGATATACACGATATCTCTGTGCATTTCTTTATTATATCTCCACTCTCATTCGTGCCGAAAATAATCTGGATCAGTACAATTCATATGGTCTTTGATTGGAGAGTAGGTTGGATGGTTAGTTAGCCAGTGAAAAATTGTACTCAACAAAACAATTCCACTGCAAATGACCTCCTGAGTCAAAATATATTATCTTCAAAAGAAAATCTAGGTTCAATAAAAAAACTCACCTAGTAAAAAACTAGGTTTGGTAAACACCAAACCTAAAAATTAAACAAACAAAAAAATAGATTTACTAAAAATTGAAATGACCTAGGCTAAGCTAGGAAAATTAATTTAAAAATGAAAAAATTGAAGCCAATTTTGATGAATCAATAGTCAAACTTGGTTGAAATTTATATTCATGAGACAATGGTTAGGTTAGATTTAAAACAAAATGCACATAAATGTGATCAATTTGGAAAATAAGGGTTAACATTTTGAGAAATAAAATCTCAATCTTGTAGTAAAATTCCCAGATCTAAATAGAAACCTTAATGGCTACTAGATCTGATGGAAAAACTACAAAATAAGGAGAGCCCAAATAAATATGAAGAAAATGTTGTTGTGTAAAATAAAATTTCTAAAGGAGGTAGAGCATAGTAACCATATCTGATACCATGTTAGAATATTGAGATATATGAATAAACATACAATGATATTAAACAATAGAACCTTACTAGTCTAACCTCCTATCCATATAACAACATATAACATAGTTACCAGTTTAATGAGAACTGTGACCTCAAAACGAGAACTCTGGCCCAAAATACCCATATTTTTTCATAAAAAACATCAAAATCAACCCCAAAATAAAAAAGTGCTACTACCGGTAGCACCATTTTTTAAAACAGGGTCAAAATTACAACAATTTTCAAACATGGGCTTAAAAACTTAGACAATAGCTCTGAAAAACCTTAAAATCAACACCTAAAAACAAATAAGATGTTTTTGATTTTTTTTCTTCTTTTCAAAATGTTAAATTTTGAGATCATTTGAAATCGTAATTTTATCACTTGGTACCATTAAAACAAAAACCTCAAAATCAACCATCAAATTGAAAAGTACTACTACCGATAGCACCCATTCTAAAATTGGGGTATGAAAATGACACATTTTTATAATGTGGTAAAAGAACTCATCATTACTGTAAACAAAATCATAAAAGAAACCCCTAAATGTTTACTTTTTAAATTTTATTATCACGCAAAGCATAAGGTAATACATAATGCCATGAAAATATCACAATACACTTTAAAAATTTAATGTCACTTTTTAATAATTTTTTAATTTTAATAATAAAATAGTAAATACAAGTTACATTGAATGAAACATAAATAATTTCTTAAAAGTATTGTTATATTAACCATATTCAAAACATATGAGCTAAGAAATTTTATGAGCTAACAAAATTGTGAAAAACAAAGAAAAACTAGAAAGAAGTGAAAAAAAATTAAAATTTCCGTGAAAAACAATCATTTAAAAAACAAAAATAAGTTTTTTTTGTTAAAAAGAAGAGCAAAAAATCCCTTCAAACTTAAAAAAAGAAAAAGAAAATTAGAAAAAAAAAAATTTGAGAAATAATCAAAATTCAATAAAATATTAAAAAAAATACATCTAAAATATAAAAAATGAACAAAACCCCTAATATTACCTAAGCTACAAATTTATTTAAATGTTTTTTTTTTTATAATATATTAATAATGTAAGAATGCTATATTATAACAATGTTATAATATAGCAATGCTATATTATAACAATGTTATAATATAACAATCGTTCTAATATAGCAATGCTATATTATAACAGAGTTATAATATCAATGGGACCTGAGCCAGGCCCACGGGGGCATCGCCCCAGCCCCTCCGCGGGCCTGGCCTAGGTCCAATGGATGCCCACAGGACCTGAGCCAGGCCTGCGGGGGCATCGCCCCAGCGCCCCTGCGGGCCTAGCCCAGGTCCTGTGGAGGCCCACGAGACCTGAGCCAGGCCTGCAGGGGAGCTGAGGCGATGTCGGACATCGCTCCAGTCCCCCCCCAGTCCTGGCTCCAGTCCCATTGATATTATAACACTGTTATA
>JASDQU010014121.1:75555-90796 GCA_032191745.1 Picea mariana
CCGCTTTTCAGATCAACCTTTGAAAAAAATCTTGCCCCACTCAGGAAATCCATCAGATCATCCATTCTCGGTAGTGGAAACCTGTACCTGATGGTTATCTTGTTAATGGCTCTAGAGTTTGTACACATTCTCCAACCTCCATCTTTCTTTGGACTTAGTACCGTTGGAACGGCACATGGACTTAAACTTTCCCTGACCAGTCCTTTATCCAGCAGTTCCTGCACTTGCCTTTTGACCTCTTCATTCTTCTGTGGCGTCAACCTGTACGCAGCTTTAATCGGAAAACTGGCTCCTGGTATGAGGTCTATGTGATGACTCACAGTCCTCATCGGCGGAAACGAATGAGGCAATTCGTCGACCACAATGTCAGCGAACTCTTTTAGCAGTTCCTGAATTTCTTCCGACAAGTCATCCACTCTTGTGTTGGTCAAAACAACTCTTGGTTTCCTGACCACAAAGAACTATGGATCTTCCTTCTTCTTTACTTCCGCTAGAAGTTCCTTCCCACTCATGAGAAGTATAGTATTTCTCAGCTCTGGTTTTACTTCTTTTTCTTTAATTGGAAGTAGCATATGTGTTCTCCCATTCTTCTCCAGAGTATACGTGTTCATCTTCCCATTATGAACTACGTTCTTGTCATATTTCCATGGTCTGCCTAGCAATAAATGACATACATCCATAGGAATAACATCACAGAGAATTTTATCATTATATCCTCCTATCTTGATGTCAATTAAGAATTGTTTGGTGACATTTACCTGATGTCCCTTCTGTAACCATGAGACTCTGTATGGACTTGGATGATCAGTCATCTCCAACTCCAGTTTCTCCACGATCTCGGTTGAAATGAGATTGTTTGTGCTACCGCTATCCACAATAACCTTGCACACCCTATCTTTGGTTTTGCATGTAGTTCTAAACAGTCTGTTTCTTTGTGCTGTGTCCTCCACCTCCTTCTCGGGTGTTAAGAGAACCTTACGCATCATCAAAGACCTTCCGTCTTCTGTGTCTTCTGCCTTAGCATTTCACTTCTGTGCTTCGGCGATGTGAACTTCTCCTCTATCCTTTTTCCTATCTAGACAGTCAATGGCTTTGTGTCCATCCTTTCCACACATGAAGCACATGATGACTCCACCTCTGCCTCTTCCTCTACCTCTGGTATGAGGAAAAGTGTTGTTGTCAGCGTATCCCCCACTCTGTTCTGTCTGTTGCCTTCGTTGTTCAGCGTGCTGGCCTCGCTGTGAACTTCCACCTCTTTCTGTTCTTGTTTGAGGCTTCTTCCAGTCGTCCCTAGACTTCTGGAACCTATCCTGAGCAATGGACTTATCTTTTGGTTGGCTCCTACCTCGACCTCGCTGTGTTGGCTTACGGATTAGTTTTTCTTCGGCTTTCAATGCCATCTGATACGCATCCTCCATCGTTCTGATGGTTTTCATACTCATCTCATCCTGGATATCGTATCTCAAGCCATTCATATACCTGGAAACTTTTTCATCATCGCTCTCCTGATGACCTTCTCTAATATTGAGCTTGTAGAATTCTTTAGTGTACTCCTTCACTGTCATCAACTTTTGTCTCAGGTTCTGCATTCTCCTGAACAATGTGATTTGGTAATCGCTCGGGATGAATTTTACCTTCATCTTTGCAATCATTCGATCCCATCTTTTTATCTTTTGTTTGCCTTTGGAACATCTATCTGCTTGAAGCTCATCCCACCATAATGCTGCATGTCCCTTCAATTTTGTGACAGCATGCCAGACCTTTTTATCCTCTTGGATATCCTCATAATCAAAGTAGGTGTCAAGAGTTCTAATCCAATCTAGAAGCTCTTCTGCATCCAGACTTCCTTCGTAAGCTGGAATGTCCATCTTTGTCTTTGAACTCATCCGGGTGATAGCTTTGATTAATCACTCGTTGGCTGCATCTTCGGCTGCAACTTCTCCTTGTGGCTCAGCTTCAACTTCACCTTCAAAGTCACTCAGATCTCCAGCACTGGCTGTGTGTCTCTGCGCTGCTTCCATATCTTCTAATCTTTCTTGGAGATCATGTATCTGCCTTTCCATTTCTGGATTCTATGCTGGCCTGCCTCTTCTTCTCACCTCCCTATCTTCCAGATCAGGTGACTGCCTTTCTCTTCTGGGCGGCATGGCGAATTCTCTCTCTCTCTGCTATAGAAAACAAAGAGTCAATCCCAAGCTCCGATACCACACTGACACACACGGCCACTTTGGAAACATCCGCTTCCACCAAGACCTTCTTTTCCCTCGGCCCGAAGAGATGAACCGCTCTTCAAATCCCTTATCGGGACTTTTCTGCACCCACAGGATGCTCCCTTGGTGATCTCCCTGTTGTCCTATTAGGAAATCGACACTCGCAAGATCACGAGATCAGAATTTGTAATTTCCCGAACCCCGATGAAATATCCACCCACGTGTCCCTTACTCTTATCGAAACATTTCCCCATCGGGAAATCGGTACTCATAGGGTCGTGAATCAATCACCTCATGAATCCATGATTTTTTGATGGTTCAGTCAGAGCTGACTTTCCTCTTCTTTATCGAGACTTCGCTACTCGTGTCCTCCAACGCTCATTCCTCCAACTTCCGAGTCCCGAGGCACCGAGACGCCGATACTATCCCTGTCGCGCTTTCGCTACCTCGCACCCTCGTAACTTTTGGCGCAAATCTTCATGGCTCTAACTTGTGAACCCCTGAGTTCACGATATGTCGATTCCACCTATCGTCGTCTCCCTACAGGGGCTGAACCTTCAGCACCTGTCCTCCACTATAGGTCTTAACCCTATCAGGAAATTATGTGTCAGAGTATCGCGATTTCCATGGTCGAAGTTCACGGGATTTACAAAACTTCGAACCCCGATGTGCGACGACACCTGTCTCCTATCACACCTTTCGGGGCCCACAACTCTGACTATCGGGATATCACATTTCGCGATATCACGATTCCTGGGGTGGCGGTTCCTCTGTCCTCAGAAACCATGAAATGCCGAACCCTGATTCCACTGGATCCTTGGACACGCGTCCTGCTGATAAATGGCTCCGATCGCTTCGACAAATCGCTAATCGTGATTTCAACATACAAGACTCCTGTCTCCGAAATCCTGATTCTCCGATGAGCCGAGTCCTGATGACTCCCAGGCTCCGTCTTTGCTCATTCAGGTTTAAACCCTGCACAACTCTCCTGAGATCTAATGGTTGTCGGAATCTTCGCAGGTTTCTCAATGAATCTTGATCGTCGATTCCTCCTTCTCGAGGATTCCTTGGGATGGCAAAGAGTTCCTTCTAAGGACTTGCTCTCCAACCCTGTGCCTACAACTCTATGTGACCCTTCCCCGATCAAACCTCCTGTATTCTTTTTCAAAATATTATGAAGGTGCTAAACCTCCTGAGATTTTCCACTCTGACTCCTTCAGATGGATTCGCACGTACTCCTCACGCTCAGCATTCAACAACTTCTCAAGTGTTGAATCCTTCTGACTCTGCGCACTCTCTGCAGCAGCAGTCTTCTATCTCCCCGACTCAGATTAACAACCGAGACTTCTTCTTTTGCCTGTGCACTCCTTGCACAACTTCAACAACCCAAATCAACTTCTAGGCAAATGAGAACAAAGGTTAACTACTAAGCCTTCATCAACGCACTCTTTGCAGATGAATTCGACTGCAGACTTTGCAGGAATCTCCTAGCTCAGATAGAGAAACAATTGAAACTCATTCCATCTCCTCTTCAGACTTCAACTGAAATAGGAAATCGCATGCACAACATATACAAAGCAAATGCATAACAGAAAACAAACATTCATGAGCATATTAACAATACACAAAGAATAGACACATAACCATGGATTTGAATCAAAGCTTTCTTCTATTAATTCAATATCTGTACATGGGTGTTCTCTACACAATTCTCTACTTGCTCTTCTCCTCTGAATGCTTGATTGGTAATAATGTTACAAATATACAATGAGGGTGTCTATATTCGTTTTCCCTCCTCAGACTCTAACTATCAAATCTAGAATTAAACATCCTATCTACCAACATTAAAACTATTAAATGCCTCCTATCTACTAAAGAACAAGAGATGAAAGGCTCAAGGTCCAATACAATATACAAAGGCACTTTCCATAAATGGTGCATTTATAAATTGGCGCATCATCTCGAATGAAAATTCAAAAAGTTTCGGCTGGTCTTATCCAGTTGTTCGCTGCTTTCCATGCTGACTTTCGGTACTTGCGATGCTCCTGCATCAGAAAGGAAATTTCCTTCTCCTTCCCTTAAATAGACATTCATTGAAAGAAAAGACTTCTTGTCATTTCTTATGCATTTTTGGGGGAATTGAGTCATGATATCATTAGTTTCACTCTCATACACCCCTGATTAAAGAACATCTACAAAATCAAAGCTAATTAAAATTGATCTAGAACTTTTTGTTTTTTAGAATCTTCCACCAACACTAGACTAGGATTAGCGCTTTGGATTAGGCCGTGAGTACAACTCTCCAAAGCATTCAAAACAAACATTAGCATCTTGCGATAGGGATAGAAAATCCAATTTTTGTATAAGATTTTTGGGATGCCCTTCTCACATAGGGGTTATGCACGAGGTCACATTAGGGAGAGTTATGAATATTATCTCTCCGTGGTTCAACCGTTCGTAGTAGTCAGATCGTATATCGGGGGTTCTTCTTGAGACTCAACTTTCTTCATTTGGTTTCAGTGCTTCATCAATTCCGAATCCATTCGGGGTCCTCTGGAGTTCTACTGGTCCACTTTTCCTTAGTTTTCTCGAAGGATTTCAGACTTGTTATCCTACCCATATGTTTGGACTGGACTATCGACTGTACCCACCCAGAGGTTGACTGTGAGTTGGTGTCCTTAGTAGCCATAATATTTAGGGTCTTTACATGAGGTGATGGTGAAGGGAAGTCTTCACTATACTTGGAACAGACGGTGGTCAAACTCACTCGGGCTCCTTGGAGGGTAAATCCACAATTACTACATGGAAGATTGCACCAAGGCATAAGTCTATTAAGAAGGTCGCCATCCTAATTGTTCTACCCGCTCATATCCTATCCCCTTCTTGACTTGATCATGTGATTCTAGATTTCATCACCAACTAGTATGATCATCGAGAGAAGGTTTTGTTTGCTTGGTTTGATTCCTAGATTTCTTAGCGTATGTTGTTTCTTTTCGTTATTCGAACATAGATTTTTTATTTCATTCATTACTTAGCTCAAGCAACATCGGCCTTCATCGTTCACGTAGGATGAAAGGGTTACCCCCGGAAGATCCAGAAGGTTATCTACCTTTTCTTCCCAACTCTTCAGAAGGCCCTCCTGAGGATCATAATGAATTAGGTTCTAAGGTTGGAACCAGAGAATCTTTGGAATAGTTCTGAATTGTTTATGATTCTTTGGAAGCTTTTCAAATCAACCCATCTTTGAGTATTAGGCGAGATACACATATGTTGTAGGTGAAATCGGCTGGAGAGGTTGTTGTTATTGAGGATACCAAAATACCCACCGGACCTAATGCAGGATCTGGAGTAGAGGATCCTTTTTCCAAAGTGAACCATTTAGGACCCTGGCTCATACTGTTGGAACCTTTGGTTTTGGTTATGTCCCTTTGACAGTATGTGATCTGTACAGTAACCTAGGAGTGAGTCCCAATCAACCTATGGAATCAAAAGTGTCTGAGATGTCTGTTAGTTATACGGTACCTTTAAACCACTTTACTGGTATGACCAGTAATGTCATCACCATTGTAGACGAAATGTTGATTGGTTCTCACTCGGACCCTACTATCCAAATGGCCCATTCCACTATGGTCTTGCATGCTGCTACAATCCCCACTGGAAATGTTACACCATCCTAGGATCCAATTGGAACACCACTTAGACCAATTATGTCAGTTCCACTTGGGTATAGAGCTCTAAATCCTTCCATTACCAACACTACCCAGGTTACACCCAGAAGTTCTATACCTACACCTTTATTTGGAGGAGCTAGTCTTGGTGGCTCTAATTCGTTTGGAGCCTCTGGTCATTCATTCACTTATGGTTTCTATATCCCTCTGGGCACTCAACCTCACGCTGGGGTGAAACCTCCATTTGGGATTCAAACTCTAATGGGGACACAATCTCATCTTGGGGGGAAATCTCAAACTGGAGTCTATAACTCGTTGTATGGACATAATGTGACACCAAATCCATGGCACCTTCCTTTTCTGGGAAATCTGCTATTCCCTAGGGGTAAGGATCCTGAAGGACAACAACAACCTTATCCTCCTTATGGAAAAAATGTTTATACCCCTTATGGGAAAACCCATCAATCGAATTATAATCCTTATAACCCCTCAATTTATCCTCCATTTGCACATGTTTCTCAACCATCATCAAATCCAGTTTATTCTAGTCAGCAACAACCGTATGTAGGAGGACCTAGTAGATACAATTATCCACCTAACCTAGTTTATGGTCCTACTAGTGTCCCTATGCCACACCAGTATCATCCCCAAACTAACCGAAAACTACCATTTCTCACGATTCTAGATCTCCCAAACTTATCTGGGTTGACCAATGATCCTATATCGCATTATCCCTTTTGGCCAGTGACCCTGCTAAATTACCTTCCGATATTCCAAAATTTGACGGCAAACCTGGAGAATATCCAAACAATCATGTGATGAATTTCCATTTATGGTGTTCATCAAACTCCTTAATGGATGCTTCTATACATTTATGGCTTTTGCAGTGAACATTATGGGCTCAGCATCCAAGTGGTATATTGAACTTCCACATGGTTCGTTCCAAGATTTCAACTCCCTTGCCATGTCCGTTCTCACACGCTTTCAACTACCCATTCAATACACAACGAGTACCGAACTCTTGACCTCACTTTGTTAGACTAACTCTGTACATATCTCTGATCATATTCATGAGTGGAGATGACGATAAAGGTTGATCAAAGAAATCATTTCTAACCAGTTATTGGCAGAATGGTTCACTAAATCACTATTACCCCTGATTTCTCGTGATGTCGCCATTGGTGGTGTAGTAACTGAGGAAGAGGTCATTGCTCAGGATCAGTACTTAGATTTGGTATATTCACAATCTGGTACTTTGTATGAATTGATCCCAAATGCTACCCATGCAACTATCGATCCCTCTAAATCGTCATCCATGTCACAAGCGGATGGAGTTATCGGCTCTGTCAAAACCCAATCTGCTTCCCAATTGAATGGAATGGAAAATCGATCTTCTTCGGCATACACTCCCAGTTCAACCACACTCTCCTCTACCTCCCCCCAAACTCAAATCTTTGACGTGAATTCAATTCACTCTGCCCCTTCACAACAATGTGAAGGTAAGAAGAAGACAAATAAAAAACCCATGTAGAATAATAACAACGAACAACCCAAATCTCAAAAGTCACCACCTTCTACCGAAAATCAATCACGATAGAAGATGAAATTCACATGTCTTATTTGTGGTGATGATCACTACACTCTAGACTGTCCACATCACGATGAAGTGGAAAAACTTTTTAAGGGGGATTCCCAACCTGTCGTGCTTACTCATACTTTTCCTCAGTAGAAATATATGGTTGCTCAAACCCCCTCTCCAGGGGGTAGTTCCAACCACCCTTCTCATGATGAAGCCTTGAAAAGTGCCCATATTTATCTATTTAACGGGATTGATTTAACCACTCACTCTACGACCTACGACATGCCAGCTAAACCTGAGAAAGGAAAGGTCACTAATGGTATTTTACTGGATCCATCACCATTCTCCATTAGTCCTCGATCTATCAGTTCTCTGTCTAGATCAATTCAGATCAAGAAACCTGTGTTCGACTCTATATTACACCCTCCTAAGAGAACTATCCCTAAATCTACTTTTAATCCTAGTTCACGTGCCACCCAAAACTACAACATTGTTGAAGATTTGGCTCGAGCACCTTGTGCTATGTCTGCGTTATAAGTTCTACAACACTGCCCAAGTCAACGTAGAATTCTCTTGGCTGCTATTGGCACTTTTGATCCTGGGTCATCCAACAATATCACGTTTAACCTGGAAAATTTTAAGTCTCAACTCTCTCACCAACTTGCTTTCCAAATTGATGTTGTTCACAATCAACAAATTCACTGCACTATCTTGGATGAGGGAGCCTCTACTTGTGTCATGTCTTTAGTGCGTTGGAAAGGTTTAAAATCACCCACACTGAACAAATCCCCAATGATGTTGGGAGAATTCAATGGGAAAGGTTTTCATCCTCATGGACTTTTGCAGTCCCTATCTATCCAGTTGGGTGGCAAAACCATCTCTGTTGACGTCAAGGTGGTCGATGCTCCCCTTGATTACAACTTATTACTAGGAAGAAGTTGGTTTTATGCTATGACTGTTGTTTCTTCGTCAGTGTTTTGATGTGTACAATTTCCTCATTAGGGAAAAATTGTCACTATCGATTAGTCAGATTTATGTACACCTGACGCTCGCGCTCCCGCTACCAACAATATTCCTTTCTTGGGAGATCACAAGATCACGTATGAAAGTGTTGGTGTAGGATTGTTAAAATATTCCACCCTTATGGGTACCTTCCCTGTACCAATCCCTCCTACCATGCATCATATTTCCATAGTCAATATGATTTTGACTACGACTTATCAATCTTTGGAATCATCTGATCCCTAGATTGTAGGTACTCCTCTAGAGTTCGATGCACTAGGTGACACCATTCCACTTAGTCCAACTGAGGCTTCATACATTGCTATTCAATCAACCTCTCCTTCCTCAGATGACCAACATCTCATGGCACCCAACACTTAGTCGATGCCATCTTGGTTGAATTCCTTGACATCTACCTTTGACTACATTTCTCAAATCTTTCCATCCAATGAATCTATTATGGAAATTATTAGCATTGATGACATACCTTGGGATGATAACCATCATCGATCCTCTTTTCTTCCACCTCTTGAAGAAATACAGGAAGATATACACTCTATCTTACCCCCCCAATGTTGTCGACTTTCCACAATCACCCATACTTACACAAGATACTATTTCTTAGGGTAATTTAGGCAACATTACCTCTATAGTCATTATAGACATTTCAATCAAGGAAGGTATCATGGAAAATATTAATCTCGGTGCTAATTGTTCGCCCGAGGAAGTGGTTTCTTATACCACTTTATTTAAATAATTTTGCGATGTCTTCGCTTGGAGCTACGAAAAAATGTCAGGGATCGATCCTTCGATCATTGTGCATGAGATTAAAACTTATCCAAGTGTAAAACCTGTTCGACAGAAGCTCCGCCCTGTCCATCCTAAGAAGACTGCGGATATTGAGGCAGAAGTTGAGAAATTGTTGAAATCTAGATTCATCTATCCTGTTCCTTTGACGAAATGGGTTTTGAATATTGTTCTGGTCACTAAGAAGAAGGGGACCATTCATTTTTGCAATGATTATAGGTACCTCAATAAGGCTTGTCTGAAAGAAAACTACCCTATGCCCTTCATCGACCAGATCATTGATAATTGTGCAGGTAGTGTGATTTTCTCTTTCATGGATGGTTTCTTCGGGTACAACTAGATTGACATTTTACCCGCTGGTCAACATAAGACAACCTTCATCTTCCCATGGGGAACTTTATCCTATCAGAAACTACCATTTGGCCTAAAAAACATTGGGGTTACATTCTAGTGGGACATCTCATATTATTTCCACGATATCGAACATATTGTGGAACCTTACCTTGACGATTTACCTTCCCATTCATCCAGTCGATCAGACCATTTTGGTCATCTACGGGATATTTTTCTTAGATGGTGGTTCTACCACATTCGTTTGAACCCACACAAGTGTATCTTTGCTATCGAATCAGGTCGACTCCTCAACTTCATTGTTTCCAAGGACAAGATTCAGGTGGATCCCTTAAAAATTAAGGCTATCCTTACTTTGCCTCTACATTATAATTTGACACAACTCCAAAGTTTGCAGGGGAAACAATTTTTTTTTCTCCATTTCATTTGTACCTACGCTAATATTACCAAAGGGTTTATGCGATTGTTGCAGAAAGACACCCCTTTCATCTAGGATGAAACTGCTCAATGATCTTTTGCTTCTCTAAAGAATGCATTGATCAATGCACCTCTGTTGCATCCTCCGAATTATATGAAGGAATATATACTTTACTTAGAATCCTCTACTTCCACTATTTCTATGGTGTTATTTCAAGAGGACCCTAATGGTGAGGAACACGTGATATATTATTTGAGAAAAAGTCTATCTGGTCCAAAGCTCCGATATTCACATGTTGAAAAGTTGGCTCTGGTAGCCGTCATCGCTTTCCAGAGATTTTGTTATTACATTTTTCTATGCACCACCACAGTTATCATAGAATCTAACCCCATGTATCACATTTTGACATGTCAAGTTCTTGGGGGAAAATATTTCAAATAGATCATCATCCTTCAAGAATTCGATCTTGAGTTTGCTAAGTCCAAGGGTAAAAAATCCTTGGTGTTTGCGGATCTTATCTACGACCTTCCCCATGCTGATGAAGATATTGAACCCAAAGATTCTCTCCCTGATGAAACTTTGTTCCTCATTAGCACGTCCGATCCTTGGTATGGATATATCCTTCTTTATCTTCAGACACAACATTTTCAGCCTGATATATCTCGTGAAGAACGTCGTCATATTCGCCATCATTCTCGCTACTACCTTATCCTCGGTGTCACTTTGTATCATCATGGTATTGATACTATCCTATGATGATTTTTGACTCATGAAGAGGCTCAACGCATTCTTAATGACTTTCAACTTCAAGCATGTGACGATCACCTCTATTTTCAAAGATTGTATTGAGGCAGTCGAAAAATACCCACCCTGCCAAGTTTTTCATAAAAAAGCACACACCCACCCCGCTCTGCTGCATCCCATTATTGACATCGGCCCCTTTTCCAAATGGGGCATTGATTTCATGCATTGTAAACCTATATCAGCTGGGAGGCATGGTTACATCATCCTGGCCGTCGATTACTTCATAAAATGGGGTGAGGCTATGCCTAGCTTTCTGAATGATGGTCGTACTGCATATCTTTTCTTCTTCAACCACATCATCACTTGCTTTGGTGTTCTGTAAGTCATTTTTACTGATCATGGTTCACACTTTCAAAACCAAATGATGAGTGAGTTTCATACCTAGTTGGGTTTTCCCCATGAGAACTCATCCCCGTACTATCTGCAAGAAAATGGACAAGTTGAAGCTATCAACAAAGTCATTAAAACCATGATTCAATGTATGGTAGGAGAAAACAATACATCTTGGCATCTACAACTTTTCTCCACTCTCTGGGCTTACTGTACCTCAGTTAAAACTGCTACTGGAGCCACTCCTTTCTAGTTAGTATATGGCATAGAATTTGTTTTACCGATCGAGTGAGAAATCCCCTCATTGAAACTCAAAGTAGAACTCCTCCCTCACACTTCTACCAAAGAAGAATGGTTCTTACACCTGACCAGGTTGGATGAAGCATATCGTGATGTCTCTCTTGTTAATGAGACATATCAAAAGTGAATCAAGAATCAATACGACAAATCCATCCATCCTCATACTTTTGCATAAGGAGACCTAGTCCTCGTTTACCACCAAGCTCATGATAAGTTAGGGATAGAAACGTTAGAACCTCTGTGGCATGGTCCTTACATCATGAAATGTGTTTTACATAGAGGATCCTATGAGGTAGTTGACTACGACGGAATCTCCCTGGGTGAGCCCCGAAATGAGATTTACCATAAGAAGTACTAAGCATAGAACATCTAGCATGCATGCTTTGTACACTATTGAATTTTTAGTTTGGTGTGTCTTTTCTCTTGAGTGAACGGATTTTTCCTTATCCTCTTATACTTTGTCTTCTATTTGCGTGCACTGATGACATCTTCCTTTCCTATATTTGTCGGGTTTGTGGATGGCACTGGTCGACGCACCCAAAACATTTCTTCTACTGCTTGGGTCATTTATCACTCTAATGAGTTGGTGAGTTCAAGAGGTATTTGCTTAGATCGACAACTAACAGCATGGCATAATATCATGTTGTCATTGAAATTTTAACCAAAGCCTCCTCCCTAAGTATATCTCGTATGATCATTAACCTAGACTCTCAACTTGTGGTCTATCAACATAATCGAATCTATGCTATTCTCAATCCTATCCTATTGTGCCTCCATCTACAAGTTCATCCTCTTGAAATAATGTTTGATTTTATCAAATATAGACACATACCAAAAGGACTTAATACAACTCTGGATTCGTTAGCTAATTACATCATGGATCGGTATCTCGCACATAGGTGAGGTTTCATAATGGAAATAAATCATACATCACATGTAAATTAAACACATCAAAAAAATACATCATTATTTGAAAACATCATTTGGCACCATAAAAAATTGGATATGTATATATATACGGCATGACAAAAAATGTTTGATTACATAAAAAAGTACATAGAAGGGAAAAATGTTCGGTCCTTGTGCCCATAACATCGTCATACAGACTATACAAAAAATATCAGAGATGTCCTAGTCTTCCCACATTACATTGATCTTTGGGTAGCACATTACCACACGATCTACTAGTCTCAGTAAGGATTTAATACCCTCAGGGACTCCCACTGTGTGTCTCTACAAATGCACGGGTACGTCATGCCTCCTAAGAGGAGGGACACCCATCGTGAGACCATGGAGATTTGTCTCAACCTCCCGAAGACCCCCTGCCTCTACCTCATGATCTACTGCTATCTGAGAATCTCCACAATGCCCCAGTGTCGGTGTCTCTGCCGAGCACATTTCTCCCCTGTATGTATGATGAAATGATACATCCATTAAAGAATATTCTACGTACCCAAAAAAATAATATATTTTTAAAATAAAAAAACACTTGACAAGATTATTTTTGGTTTCTTACCTGACACATATGAGTCCACCCCATATGGAAGGACCAGTTCCATGCTCCACCAGAAATCCACTCCGGCATATGAGAAGTATTCTATCATGATCAATTGGCGTCTCAGCCAAGCGAAGAAGTCACCAGTGAACCTGAACTTTGACTTTGTTCCTAGCCTCAGAGATAGACTAGTCTAGCGTTCCATATGTGGTTCTCCCACCCATCATACTGCTAATGCAATCTAAGGAATGCATTCTAGGAAGAATGAAACCAGAAATGAACCGTATCTGAACTTCTTCTCTTTCCCTACTTTGCATATCGAAATTTGTTCCTTCACATTCTGAAGGAATCCTGCACTCTATTTAAATAGAGTTGGCTCCAGACACTATAAACCATAGGCCATTAGTGATCTTGAAACTAAGTGTGATATGGGACTACCTACTATAATCATAATGTAAAATAGAATGGATCGAAGGGGTAGATCCCTAATGTCTTTGATAGCGATACTACATCCCACCAATCTCAATTGTTGGACACAATGGTTTGCCAAGTACTCTTGTACAGGCACGGGAGGTTCCCTCTGTCCAGATAAAATAATGAGGGCCCCTCTCTTTGAGAGTTTGGTTAGGAAATACACATCTTCCAACCCAATGGTAAGAATTTGTGTCCCAATTTGGAACCCCTGCTCAGCGGTGTTTCACAAACCGATCATATACTCAAGAAGAAGAACCTCTTTCTTCATCTTTTGCATCTTAAAGAACTTGAGGAGACCAAAATTCCTCAAGGAGGCCCTTGATTGGGGACTTTGAAACAAAACCATGTCATTGATCTCATGATCTCTTTCCTTCCACTCGATCATGAATTTTTTCAAATTTACCTACAATCAACAACAAGCAAAAGTCATTAGTCATGCTATTTTGACAATTTTTGGGCAATTGAAAAACTTAAAAGTTATTTTTCTCTACTTTTGATGTCAATGATCCATTTACACTCACATCAGGGTGCCAACACTCTCTTAGTAAGATCACCAGGGTACTATTGAGTTTTCATAACGCTCCCCCTACCATTTTGGAGGAGCGTTGGCATTTTTTCGTCATTTTTCTTGTGTGTTTTGGGCAACACCCCTATCACTCCTACAACATTGTTAAGCCCTAATGTGGGATCATTACCCCTTAATTGGGGCATATTAGATTAGTAATGTTATTTTATTTATGTTGGCTTTAGGCCATTAGTTGTAATTTAGATTAGTAATGTTATTTTAATTATGTCGGCTTTAGGCCATTATTTGTAATTATACCTCCTAGTCTCCTATATATACCAAGGAGACATTTTCATTTTGAATCATCTTGTACTTGAACATTTAAGTGGGGTAAAAGGAGGTTTCCCCTCGAAGAGGCCTATTATCTGAAATTATCTCTTTTTCAAGGTGTTGAGTACTTTTGCTGAGGTTTTTATATGCTATATTGATGTTTGGTTCTTAACATATGGTATCAGAGCTCAAGGTCTTGGGGTTTCGCTCCTACATCTGAGACACCGTGGAATTTTCACTATAACTTTTTTTCTAAAACGTTTCAGAAGGAACCTCTTGGAGGGTATTTATCATACAGATCAAGGTACGTTGGGTTCAAAATTCAGCTCCTGAGGCCTTATACTTTCAGAGATATAGCCTGTACAAGATAGGGTTATGGAATCATCCTGAAATGCGTCATTGAGGCATTTTCGCTATAAAAACGTTTCTGTAATGTTTCATACCCTTCCCTCTGGATAACATTTATATAAATTAGTATTGTATCTGTGGTAAACATTTCAGCTTATGGGTCATCTTAAATTTGTAGATACACCCTGTGTAAGATAGGGTATCTGACTAGCCCTATTGACTAGTCTCAAGAAGGTGTTCTAGGTAAAACAATCATAACTTCTTCCTAGAGTATCCAAATTGAGTGGGACTGGTTGCATTGGATCTTGGAAAGTTTGTAGTATTTTGGGTGTGAGTTTCAGAATTTGATATCAATTATTTTGTGCGGGGCATTCTATACAAGTGAGATCTCTTGGAAAGGGCAAAAATCGGCAAGTTGTGAGGAAGTTACCGTAAATTCCACTTGGCACATCCAATTTTGATCAGAACTGTGGCATTGTAGAGAAGAAATATCATAGAACTACCTAAAGGAAAGTTTCATACCCAGAAGGGCCGAAACTTGGGAGATATAACAAAATAAATATTGTCTAGCAGAACCACCTCAAAATCAAGACTCAAAAGTGATATTTGGCCAACATGCC
>JASDQU010014122.1:0-11492 GCA_032191745.1 Picea mariana
GTCACTTCCTTTTAACATTAGGGCCGACCTGACACTTTCTTATTTTGTAATTCTTTTTTTTAATTATCTTCAGGGCCTACATGTACTTCCTTCTTCAATTCACTTTGTCATATTCAAAAATTCATTTTTCCTCAACCATGAGGATCCACGTGATGTGACACATACCGCCGGAAACAACATGATGTATACTATCCATTCATGGGTGTTGTATATGCATGTGCATTGTCCTTCATGTTCAAATACCTTTATCAATCTTGCAGTCCAAAACCCATGACTAGGGTTGACATCAATGACAACAACCAATCTTCCAACATCTCTTCGGGACTTCGGCACTTCGACACTTTGGCACTTCAGGGTTCTGGTACTTCGTAGGTTCTCTCTTGATGTTAAACCCCGTGTGATTTAGACACTTCAAATGCACAAAAATCATTGATCTGAGTGGCCTGTTGGATCTCCACCATTGCAATTTTAATCTGTCTGTTCCAACAATTTGAGCATGAAATTAACAGCTTTTGAATTGCTATTTTTTTCCACAGAAGATTACTGTGAATAAAAAGGACTTGGTGGAACTAGATATCTTCTGTGCACACGAAAGGATTGGTGGGCCTGTTGCATGCTCAATTAGTGGCAAACACGATGACAAGTATTTCAAACTCAAACTAGACATGCAATTATCTTTCAAGGAAAAGATAAATAATTTTGCGCAAAAAAACAATCAAGCAAGTCAATGAGGAAAAACAAGTCATTAAACAAATGGGAAATTGACTTGACCAACCTTAAGAGGAAAGCTTTCTAGGAAGGTATGCAAAAAAGAGAGATGAGGGGCAAGGGTGTGAACTTAGGTCTTAACACATAATAAATCATGATAAAAGAACAAGACAAGGATTCATATAATTATCAGTTCAAATGATAGATGGCATGAAATAGAGTTGAAATCTTCGATGAAGATACATTCGAGAGCGCTTAAACTTCAAAGTTGTAAAAATAACAATAAAAAAAACATTTTTACCTTGGATGCATGGCATGAGCTTATTTGTTTTCTCATTTGATAGAGAGGATTTGAAATGGCCCCAAGGAGAAATACGATAAAACTTCATGCTAACACATGGCTCATACAAATTTAGGCTATAAATGTTTCACATTTGCATCCGTCNTACTAACCAATGTGCAATTTGAAATGTGAAATATACTATGATCATCGATTTGAGACTCCGTCCAATCTGATCTTGCAATAAAAAAAAACTTTATTAATAACCATTTTAATAAAGTTAAAATTATAATAATATAATATGACTATATAATTACTTCTAATTAATATATACTATTCACACTATAAGGTTTATTTACAACTAATATACAAAGTTAATATAATATACTATAGTTTATTTAATATATGACTATATTGCATATCCAAACATAAAATAAAAATTAACACTAATCTAAATACATATAGTTATGCTAACTAGAATAAAGTAAAGTTTAAACATGATAAATAAAAATAAAAAAATTAAACCTAAAACTACTAAGAAAATTAAAATTCAAAAATATATTGAACTTTTGGATAATTTTCACACTTTCTCGGATTAGTTAAATTAAATGAATAACATATATGTATTTCAATTACTTATTCATAAATATATATAACAGTTATAAAAAAACAAACTATATAATGAAGAATAAATATCATATATTTATTAAACTTGAATAAGTACATATGATACCAATCATCAAGTTATTCAACACCAACTGAATAAGAGAGATCCAACTATCAGATACAAGACCCATCTTGTAGTTCTCAGATCCAACTGAGAATTGAGGAATCCAACCCCAATAAAAAAACCCAACTTGTAATTAGGCACCAACCTAAAAAAAAAATGAAATTCCATTCAATCCATTGTATTTTTATTTGATCCACCGAGATACATCTTTTTCCAATACAATATTTTGTTTATATGGTCATTCAAAAGGTGTATGACATTGAAACAATGTGTCTTTCAATGCACCTTTTCATTTCAATAATAATAATGTTATTTTTATAATAACTTTCTTCCTTTATTATTATTCATAATCCTTCATATCATGTTTATTCATCCATTGATTAAGTAATTAATTCTCCATTCTCCCTTTTCATTTTCAAGTTTCAGAATACCATGGGAAAATATCATTGCCAGGATCGTTCGTTTTACTGTTTTCAGCGATGCTTTGAAGCATTTTCTGTAAAATAAGAGGAAATTTCAGCAGTTCAAAAACAGAAATATTAGCCCTCAATTTTTTTAGATCTTCAATTAAATCATATTCTAAAACTAGGGCTGCTAGGCTTTGTTTAATTTCAGTTTGCTTTGACTATTTCAGAAACACATTTTTACTTACTTCAGGAGGTGGTTTGTTTTGCGTTTTGCTTCTTGTCTTGTAGGGGTGGACACTTTCGAAATTCGCTTGGAAGATATTATCCGACAAGTGACGAAAACAGGAGGAGATGAGTCCTCTTATTATGGTACCTCTTCCTCAACTGTATCGTCAGAATTTTAAAGAGGAACAGAAGCAGAATTGTCATGTGCTTCTAAGATGGTTTTCAAAGAATACTGTAAACTTTCAAAATTTAGACCTTACATGGTTGGGTTTGGTTGGTTAGGAGGAAAAGGATTTCTGAAAGGAGGTTTGAAACTTCCTTTTCTTGTGGATGCCTCCTCGGCTGATATTTTCAAGTCAACGACCTGATTGGATAGTTTTTGGAAATGTTTCTACAAGATCTCTAAGTCTAAAGTTTCTTGTTGATTTTTAGTTTGAGGAGGCCTAGTGAGAATTTCTATTTTCTTCTTAGAGGATGAGGCTGCTTCAACTTCACTATTAAGATTATCTTTTAAGCTCAATATATATTTCTCAATTTGACTTTCCTCCTCAAAATATTCAAACAAAGTGTTTTTATTGGACCTTTTAACCCAAATGGCTATGTTATTGTGAAAGGATTTAGCATAATAAGAAACAATTAAACTTTCTGCGGGCATCGAATCTGCAGGGATTTTGTTTTTTAAAGTAAGAAATTTTTGTTTAAATTCTTTCACTTTTTCTTTAAGGTTCATTTTTAAGATTGAGAGTTCCATAACCAAGACTTCCAGAGATTTATCATCTTCAGATTTTTTGAGAAAACAAGTTTCAAACTTGTCCCAAGAGACGATGGTCTGGGGTTGTTGAGAAAAATACCATGTGGAGGCATTTCCGTCAAAAGTATAAGGAAATAATTTGAATACTACATCCTAGTGTTCAACACTCCGGTGTCTAATGGCCAACATAAATTTCTTGATGTGATCCTCAATGGATTGCTTTGAATCTGGATCGAATTTAGGCATCCATTTCTCTGGATGTTTAGGTAATGGGTATTGGGGTCTGGGTACAGTCACGACATATTGATCGAGCCAAGGTCTGGCAAGATTATTTTGGTTTTCCATGGGAGTTGGTGGTGTCAAAGGTTGAGATGGTTCTATTAAAGAATTGCCTTCATCTAAAGACTCTCCTCCTGAAGAGGATGGAGAAGAACCAACTGGGGATGGTGGGATACTAGATCCTCCTGATATAGGGATAAGTGTTTCAGTGAGATTGATAGTATTTACATCTAGAGGGGTTTCAGGCAGACCAATGCCTTGAAGTTGTTCTTGGATATCCATGAAATCTAGGGGTTGATTAAGTGGCCTACCAAGTTGTCTGATACGTGCTAAGTCACTATGAGTTCTTATGAGTGACTGACGAACAATTTCTTGGACGTCGACCCCTTGAGGAACTAGTGTCACTAGTTCAATGGGAATATCAAGGTTATCATTTGAGGTAGGTTTTGTTTCAAGTGTAACATTATTTTCTGAGCGATTACGCGTTACATTAGGAGTGTGCGTGTGTGGGGGAGGAGTATTTCGACCTCCACGTGCCATCAATTAAATTCAAGCCCTCCTTCTAGCGCCATTTGTTGATGGGAGTAAGTGACACAGCATCAACTGGAAGGTCGAATCTAGACCAGGGTTGTCTAAATAACCCAAGCTGTTTGGTATCAAATGACCTGATGGACTTAATGGCTCTGTTGGGAAACTAATGTCCTAAAAATAATAAAAGAAACAAAACTAATCTATAAATCTATAATACTCAGAATATAAGTCTAATAATTTACAAATGTCAAAATAGAAAGATGGAATATGTGCATATGATTATAAACAATGCATATACAACTTACAAGATTTACTAGATATCTTACGAAATAGATGTTTTTGAAAGTGTTTGTAAAAGAGATAAAGAAAGCACATACATTTTTTCTGTTTTCTGTCTAATATTTAAAATCTAAAAAAAAAAACTAAAGAATACTAAGTGAATATTATTGAAACAAGAATAGATCAACAGTCAAAGCTAATTCAAGTTGTTCCTATTTCATTGATAAATTATCTAACTAAAGAACTAGTAAACTAACATGTGATTAATCAATTAAAATGAATTTATTTTCCTGTGCAATTCAATCTCCTAGTTGTCTCACTTATTAGGGAAACCTATAACAGAACAGAGATAATACTCCCAGAACAAACTCAAAGGTGCATTGGAAAAAGAATATAACAACATACTAATAAAATATACAGATCTGGTGATTTTATGATAATGAACACTTATAATAAAGTAAACTTAATACAAAGCATTCATATAATCCATCATCCAATATCCAACATAAAGAAAAAATATTTAAATGAAAGATTTGATCACAGAAGTAATATGGAACAACATATTATAAACATCATCAAAATACTTAATAATATGAAATACCATATGATAACCAGACTAAAGTTGCATCAAACGTAATAACATTTCATAAGATAGAAGTAAAATAATAACAAGGTAAGTGTCACACAGGTCTAAAGCCAAGTAGTGAACAACCTCTCCATATCAGTCTACCAAAATCATATATCCATAATGTGTCCCATCCAAAGATGTCCTTCACTACTAAGAGTGACCAATATTTAAACTAGTTCAAGATTCATGTACTCTTATCATACAAGATAGAGTTGAATCCACAAAAATAGATAGTATTACAAAAATAGTGAAACTAGAAACCACTCATGTATGAGTTGGTTTGTAAAAAAAAAACCAAAGTTTTATGAACATAAAAGACAAAAACTACTGAATAATAGAGCGTATGATCCAAGGTGTTTTCTCCATGCAATCAACATCATAATCATCAATTTCTTGTCGATAGCAAAAAAGATTTGATATTCAAAAAATAATGCTAACTATTATTAAAAAATAGACTGGCTACAGAATCATAGATTCTATAGCTAGTCCTATTATTAGCAAAAGAAATCAAAATTAAATCTCCCTATTTTTATTTTTCATAACAGAATGGAATAAAATCAAACAAAATCGTTTATACCATTAGAAATTAGCAAATGAAGGATCTGACAGTTCCAAATTTATGATGGCTTTGAAACTGGTTGTATTTTTTATGATTATATTACCGGATCTCTTGATTGTTTTATTTTCCCTTACTGTGTATGCTTTAAATTCTTGGTTCTCTCGTTCCAATAAAGAATTCTAAGTAGCTAGATGTTTTACTTGCACCTGTAAAAGAAGAATATCTCTATAATACCTCTCTATCCAATCTAAGCAACTGTCACAATGCACTGTTGTAATGGAATATCGATGTGGAATACAATCGATAATGGGTATATCATGTTTCCTTGTGGCTTGTTCCAGGTCATGACCAATTCCTGCAAAACCCTCCTTGCCTTTGAGACACAGGGATAATTTAGACACGAAGTCATACTGTTCAAACTGGGTAATAGCCTCGTTCCTGGGACACTAGTTTTCCATATCTTCTTGAGCCAAGAAATCATTTATCTCTTGATCTAAACATTGATCATTGACCTCTATCGTAGAGATTGATCTCAAATGATCACTTTTTAGATTCCTTAAAATCCTAGAAATTAATCGACCAGACCTCTTATTCCTAAAATTCAAATCAGAGTTGTGTTGTTTCTTACCCTTGCGAATTTTCTTTGCAATAGGCTTATCATTATTGTTCAGATTAGGTTCATTTGTAGGCATAGGGGAAACTTTTCCTTTTAATTCTCCAACTATTTTTTCCAAATATTTCCTGGGCGAAAACTTACATGGTAATTTATTAACCATAGGGGTTTCCACAACAATAGACGTTGGTTCATTAAATTCAGAGCCATCAGGTGAATTGAAAAGTTGGCTTTCGGTCACTGGTCTGTCCAAAATGGGGTTTATAATTAAAGGTGGTTTGGCTGTATTGTCGACATGGGTGAAGCCATTTTGGCTCAGGAAACTCTCCCAATTGTCACCGATTTTCGACAAGTGAGAAATTAACAGGATTTTAATGAGTCCATGATGAAAAAGACTCGATATAGAGTTCATGCTTTGTCACTTATAGCGTTTAGACATTTCGTAAAGGCTCATTAACAGGTAGAACAAAATGTTCAATTGAAACCCTATGAATAACATAAGAAACCGAACATGGTATAAACTATTTCAAAATTAAAATGAGCTTGTGCCATCTAGGTTTCAGAAAAGAAATGGGAATACCTTTTAGACAACAAGTGGATTTGCAGGAAAACATGAACAAGCTCCATGGAACATCCTCCATTTTAGAATTCTTAAACCACTTTTCACCTTTCAATGGGAGTCCTATAGCCCGTCTTATGAAATCTTTTGTTATTTCCAACTGTACATCCCTGACCTTGGCCCTAAAACTGTCAAAAGTCTATGCAAAGGCCTATGCAAATGAGAGGTTGCAGCCTTCGAATTTCCTGAGGAAGACATCCCACCCGTGAGGCTTCGGGTCATATATTGCATCATCATGGGAAAGAAGGGCTCGAAAACCGTTTGGCTGGATTCGAACCACATGTGCCATTGCCAGCGCGAAATAGATAGAATGGATATCACATGAGGTAGGTTTTAGCTTCGAAACGTTGAGCAACAGAGAGAGGTCTGTGTAGAATTTAATGGCACAAAAACTGCAAAGTTTGGGGATTGTCATAACTTGGAAAAATGAGTTGGTGAAAATGAAAAACTAGAGGGCTCGTAGAACTATGATCCATTACCCACGATGAATACCAAACCCTCCAACAATACCAAACCCCAAATCGCATAATGAATCATCTCATTGATGCTTAGGACATCAAGTTGGATTGAAATCATGGGTACAACATGCTTGTACCAAGCGACATGAGTGATGATATGACTATTGATATCATGAGACCCATATCAAATGTTAAACCATTGTTTTGTGCATTCAGACATTTCACAAATTAAAACCAACGATCAACCATAGAGCTAATTAAGTCACAATACCCATAATACATAAAAATCATGATAGTGAATCGATCAATAAGTTCATAAAACTTGAAATTTAACAATATATGGGTGTCTTCAAATTAAGATTTTTTAGGTAGAAAATATAAAGACCAAACCAAGTTTTTATTTAAATTCATTCTTACTGTCATGAATTTTAAAAAAAAAACAAATGAAAATTCAAACGAAAAAATCAATAAGATAAGTTAATCCCAATCATCGTCTTGAAGTTCAGAAACTTAACAGTTTATAAATGAAAGGTGGTGGCAGCTATAGAAAGATATAATCTTTTGTGGTGACTTCGATTATGATAAAAAATCGAAAAAATTGGTGGCTTCCAACACAACCCAAGAAGTATTCTCGATGGACACCCATTAATATTTGGAAGACCATGGCTCGCAACAACAGATGCATACATAGGTTATCGCACAGGAAACATGACAATTTCCAGAGGAAGTGCCACAAAGGGCCTTATCCTGTATCTTCCAGCTAAACCAAGTCTGCCTATCATACATCAACAATTGCAACCACCTAGATATCTAAAAGAAAACCTACGATCTCCTCTCACATTGGAAGAAGCTCTTAGGCTAAAATCCCAACTAGAATATGATGTGATCAATAACTTCTTTAACAACCCAACCACTATAGGAAACCCAACATTTCAAATGCTAAAAGTTGTTTTAGATAATGAAGCATAGGGAGATCCTTTGGAAGAAATGATGGGGTAATAGATCCCCACTATTGTTGTCCATAACAATGTATCAGTTGAAATTGCACCAAGGAGGTTTCTGAATATTAACGCTAATTTGAATGAGAAACAACAACAAAAATTGATTCATATCCTTTCTAAATATCAGCAGGCTTTTGCTTGGGAGTATGTCGACATGAAGGGAATTTATCCCCAACTCTGTACACATCATATCTATATCGAGAAAGATGTCTGACCCATCCGATAGCCCCAATGAAGATTGAATCTTCATCTCAGGGACATTGTTAAGGAAGAGTTACATAAACTGTTGGATGCGGATTTCATATATCCTATTTCAGACAGCTGATGGGTCTCTCCACTAGTAATCGTCCCTAAGAAGAATGAGAAATGGTGAATCTATGTAGACTATAGAGAACTCAATAAATATACCTAGAAGGACCACTTTCCCCTACATTTTATTGATCAGGTCCTTGATACTTTAGCATGAAAGAAATTTTTATCCTTCCTAGATGGCTTTAGCGGTTATAATCAGATTTAGATTGCTCTAAAATACCAGGATAAAACTACATTTACATGTCCCTGGGGTACCTTCTCATATAGAGTATTTCCCTTTGGATTATGTAATGCTCCAGCTACATTCCAGAGAGCTATTTTAAGCATATTTTCCGATTTGATTAATGAAGGACTTGAAATTTACATGGACGATTTCACCCCTTATGGCTCTGATTGTGATCAAGCTCTAAGAAATCTGGAGAAGGTACTGGAATGATGCATTTCTACCCAACTATGTTTGAGTCATGATAAATTTCATATGATGATGACTAAAGGTGTGGTACTAGGACACTATGTTTCTGTAGATGGAATCAAGGTAGACCCAACAAAAATAGAGGTAATCCTTAATCTACCTACACCTCATACCCAAACTGAGGTACGTAGTTTCCTTGGCTGTGCAGGATATTATCACATATTCATAGAAACTTTTTAAATTATAGATGCACCTTTACATGCTTTAACTGGTAATGTGGAATTTCAGTGGTCTGATAAGTGTGATGTTGCGTTTGCAGAATTCAAAAGGTTGGTTTCAACAACACTAGTGCTAAGAGGACCAAACTAGAAATTACCATTTCACATCTCTTCAAATGCATTGGATATCACCATAGGCATTGTCCTTGGACAGGAAGAAGACAAGAAACCTGATGCTATCTATTTTATTAGCAAAAATCTTACTCCGAATGAATTAAATGACATAGTAACAAAAAAAAAGAATTTGTATCCGTTATACATGCTATTAATAAATTTTTCCACTATATAACAGGGTATCTAGTTATTCTTTATACTGATCATTCTTTTATTAAATGTTTAGCTAACAAACCAATTACTAATGGATGAGTTACTTGATGGTTATTACTATTGCAGGAAATCAACATCACCATCAAGGATCGACCCGGAAGAAAAAATCTCATTGCAGATTTCTTGTCTCGCATGCCCCAAACAGATGACTCTTTGACATTTGAGGACCAATTCCCAGATGAACACTTAATTGTTGTCACTATTAAGTCATCATGGTACGCTAATGTGGTGAATTATTTGGCAGCTGGAAAACTACCAGCACACCTGTGATCAAGAGAAAGGAAACTAATCGTTCAGCGCAGTGCACGGTTCACCTGGATCGGTGGATATCTTTTCCACACATGGTCTGACCTCTAGATCCGAAGATGTGTAAGAGATGATGAAATTTACGATGTCTTGAAGGCGGGTCATGGTGAGCCCTGTGACAGACATTTTACAGACTGCAGAAATTGGAACAAGGTTTTACAGATGGGTTACTATTGGCCCTTAATATTCAAAGACACAAAGAAATATGTCCAGGCCTACGATATTTATTAGAGGATGGGTCAACCAGTCCAAGCTGATGAAATTCCCCTACAAGCACAAGTAGTAGCAGAACCTTTTGAGAGATGGGCACTGGACTTTGTTGGCCCCTTCAACCCAAAATCAAAACATAAATCCTACATACTAGTTGCAATAGACTATATGACCAAGTGGGTAGAAGAAACAGCCTTGCCAAACACAACTGAGGAAGCAGTCATCAAGTTCCTTTTTGAATTATTTGTATGCTATGAACTACCCAGGGAAGTAATCACTGATGGAGGGTCGTAATTTAAAACACATAAAATCACAACCACTCTGCACAATTATCACATTAAACACAGAGTTACCTCCCCATACCACCCATAGGAAAATGAACAAGTGGAAAGTACCAATAAAGTCTTGGAGGCAATCTTGAGAAAATTAGTCTCAACAAATCGCCAAAATTGGGCATTCGAGCTTCCAAATGCCTTATGGGCCTATTGCACAACATGGCGTAACGCTATTGGCTACTCTCCTTATCATCTATTCTTTGGTAAAGAACCTATCTTTCCAATTGAATTTGAGATCAAGACTCTATGAATGGCCCAGGAAATCGGACTAGATCTTACGGAGGCACACACATAGCACTTACAACAACTCAATGAGTTAGATGAAGAACGCATGTTCTCCCTTTAGTGCACAGTTTTTATTCAGCGGCATAGAGATAGATGGCATGATAAGCACATCAAGAAGAAATCCTTCCAGAAAGGTGATTGGGCGCTTCTCTATGATTCCATATTTCAGAATTTTCCTAGAAAATTCCAGACAAGGTGGTTGGGATCGTATGAAATCAATGAAGTTCATGATAACGACACTGTCACTTTAGTTACCATCTACGGTTCTGGTTCTCCCTTTTTGTTAAATGGACATCGGCTATGACTCTACCATCAACCACTTTCAAAAGAATTATTTTTCCAAGAAGTAAGTAATGATCCTACTATTCATATTTTAGCTAGTTGGGAAGGTAACCCAACATCTTCAGCTTCATAAAATTGTTGTTTTTATCAGCACTGTACATATTGTATATAGTTTTCTTTAAGGATTTGATTGAGATTTTAGAGTTTTAATTTCTAGGAAATTCACTTGAGAGAATAAGAACTAGAAGAGATTACTGTAATAAATATAATTAACACTATTTTCTATTCCTTATCCAAAATTTCAAATTACTCTTGTCTCATTTTGAAAAATCCATCGAACGTAAAACTTGTTTTACACAAGAGATGATTATGTCATGTTCTGCAACAAAAATCGGGCGACTGAACTAAAAGAATGTGCATATGTAGTAAATAGAGAATGAATGCATGAGATTAACAAACCATCAAATCCTTCGATCATTGAATAAACCTACCCATAAAAATTTAATGAAATTAGTTGATGACTAATCGATCCTAGATTCCCTAAAACAAAAATGTCTGCGGGAGGTTTCTAATTATTTGGCTGAAACATGAAAATCATTGTTGTCGTTCATTTGAACGAAAAAACTATCGTTCCCTTTGCGGGTAGTTTCATTCATTTGAATGGAACAACTGTTGTT
>JASDQU010014122.1:11542-21640 GCA_032191745.1 Picea mariana
AGGTTCATTCGTAGGCATAGGGGAAACTTTTCCTTTTAATTCTCCAACTAATTTTTCCAAATATTTCCTGGGTGAAAACTTACATGGTAATTTATTAACCACAGGGGTTTCCACAACAATAGACGTCGGTTCATTAAATTCAGAGCCATCAGGTGAATTGAAAAGTTGGCTTTCAGTCACTGGTTTGTCCAAAATGGGGTTTGTAATTAAAGGCGGGTTGACTGTATTGTCGACTTGGGTGAAGCCATTTCAACTCACGAAACTCTCCTAATTGTCACCGATTTTTGACAAGTGAGAAATTAACAGGATTTTAATGAGTCTGTGATGAAAAAGACTAGACAGAGAGTTCATTCTTTTTCGCTTATAGCGTTTAGACATTTTGTAAAGGCTCATTAACAGGTAGAACAACATGTTCAATTCAAACCCTATGAATAACATAAGCAACCGAACATGGTATAAACTGTTTTAAAATTAAAAATGAGGTTGTGCCATCTAGGTTTCATAAAATAAATGGGAATACCTTTTGGACAACAAGTGGATTTGTGGGAAACCATGAACAAGATCCATGGAACATCCTCCATTTTAGCATTCTTAAACCACTTTTCGCCCTTCAATGGGAGTCCTATTGCCCATCTTATGAAATATTTTGTTATTTCCAACTGTACAACCCCGACCTTGGCCCTAAAACCGTCAAAAGTCTGTGCAACTGAGAGGTTGCAGCCTTCGAATTTCCTGAGGAAGACATCCCACCCGTGAGGCTTTGGGTCATATATTACATCATCATGGGAAAGAAGGGATTGGAAACTGTTCATCTTGATTTGAACCACAAGTGCCATTGCCACTGCGAAATAGATAGAATGGATATCACAGGATGTAGGTTTTGGCTTTGAAACGTTGAGCAACTGAGAGAGGTCTGTGCAAAATGTAATGACACGAAAACTGCAAAGTTTGGGGACTGTCATAACTTGGAAAAATGAGTTGGTGAAAATGAAAAAATAGAGGTCTCATAGAACTATGATCCATTACCCACGATGAATACCAAAGCCTCCAACAATACCAAACCCCAAATCGCATAATGAATCATCTCATTAATTCTCAGGACATCAAGTTGGATTGAAATCGTGGGTACAACATGCATGCACCAAGCGACATGAGTGATGATATGATTGTTGATATCATGAGACCCATATCAAATGTTAAACCATTGTTTTGTGCATTCAGACATTTCACAAATTAAAACCAACGATCAACCAGAGAGTCAATTAAGTCACGATACCCATAATACATAAAAATAATGATAGTGAATCGATCAATAAGTTCATAAAACTTGAAATTTAACAATATATGGGTGTCTTCAAAGTAAGATTTCTTAGGTAGAAGATATAAATCCGAAACCAAGTTTTTATTTAAATTCATGCTTACTGTCATGAACTTAAAAACAAAAACAAATGAAAATTCAAACGAAAAACTCAATAATATAAGTTAATCCCAATCATCGCCTCGAAGTTCAGAAACTTAAGAGTTTATAAATGAAAGGTGGTGGAAGCTACAGAAAGATATAATATTTTGTGGTGACTTCGATTATGATAAAAAATAAAAAAAAATGGTGCCTTCCAACACAACCCAAGAAGTATTCTCGATGGACACCCAGTAATATTGGGAATACCATGGCTCACAACAAAAGATGCATACATAGGATGTTGCACAGGAAACATGACAATTTCTAGAGGAAGTGCCACAAAGAGCCTTATCTTGTATCCTCCAGCTAAACCAAGTTTGCCTATCATACATCAATAGTTCCAACCACCTAGATATCTAGAAGAAAGCCTATGATATCCTCTCACATTGGAAGAAGATCTTGGGCTAAAACACCAACTAGAATATGATGTGATCAATAACTTCATTAACAACCCAACCTCTATAGGAAACTCAACATGTCAAATGTTAAAAGTTGTTTTAGATAATGAAGCATAGGGAGATCCTTTGGAAGAACTGATGGAGCAACAGATTCCCACTACTATTTTCCATAACAATGTATCATTTGAAATTGAACTAGGGAGGTTTTTGAATATTAACGCTAATTTGAATGAGAAACAACAACAAAAATTGATTCAGATCCTTTCTAAATATCAACAGACTTTTTCTTGGGAGTATCCTGACATGAAGGGCATTGATCCCCAACTCTGTACACATCATATCTATATTGAGAAAGATTCTCGACCCATCTGATAGCCCCAATGAAGATTGAATCCTCATCTCAGGGACGTTGTTAAAGAAGAGTTACATAAACTGTTGGATGTAGATTTCATATATCCTATTTCAAACAGTCGATGGGTCTCTCCACTAGTAATCATCCCTAAGAAGAATGAGAAATGGTGAATCTATGTAGACTACAGATAACTCAATAAAGATACCTAAAAGGACCACTTTCCCCTACCTTTTATTGATCAGGTCCTTGATACTTTAGCAGGGAAGCAAATTTTCTCCTTCCTAGATGGCTTTAGCGGTTATAATCAGATTCAGATTGCTCCGGAAGACCAGGATAACACTACAGTTACATGTCCCTAGGGTACCTTCGCATATAGAGTATTTCTCTTTGGATTATCTAATGCTCCAGCTACATTCCAGAGAGCTATTTTAAGCATATTTTTTGATTTGATTAATGAAGGACTTGAGGTTTACATGGACGATTTCACCCCTTATGGCTTTGATTTTGATCAAGCTCTAAGAAATCTGGAGAAGGTACTGGAATGATGCATTTCTACCCGACTATGTTTGAGTCATGATAAATTTCATATGATGATGACTAAAGGTGTGGTACTAGGAGACTATGTTTCTGCAGATGGAATCAAGGTAGACCCAACAAAAACAGAGGTAATCCTTAATCTACCTACACCTCGTACACAAACTGAGGTACGTAGTTTCCTTGGCTATGCAGGATATTATCGCAGATTCATAGAAAATTTTTAAAGTATAGCTGCACCTTTACATGCTTTAACTGTTAATGTGGAATTTCAATGGTCTGATAAGTGTGATGTTGCATTTGCAGAATTCAAAAGGCTGGTTTCAACAACATCGATGATAAGAGTACCAAACTAGAAATTACCATTTCACATCTCTTCAAATGCATTGGATATCACCATAGGCATTGTCCTTGGACAGGAAGAAGACAAGAAACCTTATGCTATCTATTTTATTAGCAAAAATCTTACTCCAGCTGAATTAAATGACACAGTAACAAAAAAAAAAAAATTAACTGTTATACATGCTATTAATAAATTTTTCCACTATATAACAGTGTATCCAGTTATTCTTTATACTAATCATTCTGTTATTAAATGTTTAGCTAACAAACCAATTACTAATGGACGAGTTACTTGATGGTTATTACTATTGCAGGAATTCAACATCACCATCAAGGATCGGCCCAGAAGAGAAACTCTCATTGCATATTTCTTGTCTCGCATGCCCCAAACAGATGACTCTTTGACAGTTGAGGACCAATTCCTAGACGAACATTTGTTCATTGTCACTATTAAGTCGTCATGGTATGCTAATGTGGTGAATTATCTGGCAGTTAGAAAACTACCAACGCACCTGTCATCAAGAGAAAGGAAACTAATCGTTCAACGTAGTGCACGGTTCACCTGGATCGGTGGATATCTTTTCCACACATGGTCTGACCTCTAGATCCGAACATGTGTAAGAGATGATGAAATTTACGATGTCTTGAAGGTGGGTCATGGTGAGCCCTTTCATAGACATTTTGCAGACCGCAGAACTTGGAACAAGGTTTTACAGATGGGATACTATTGGCCCTTAATATTCAAAGACACAAAGAAATATGTCCAGGCCTATGATATTTGTTAGAGGATGGGTCGACCAGTCCAAGGTGATGAAATTCCCCTACAAGCACAAGTAGTAGCAGAACCTTTCGAGAGATGGGCACTGGACTTTGTTGACCCCTTCAACCCAAAATCAAAGAAGAAATCCTACATACTAGTTGCAACAGACTATATGACCAAGTGGGTAGAAGCAATAGCCTTGCCAAGCACAACTAAGGAAGCAGTCATCAAGTTCCTTTTTGAATTATTTGTATGCTATGAACTACCCAGGGAAGTAATCATTGATGGAGGGTTGAAATTTAAAAAACATAAAATCATGACCACTCTACCTAGTTATCACATTAAACACATAGTTACCTCCCCATACCACGCATAGGAAAACGAACAAGTGGAAATTACCAATAAAGTCTTGGAGGCAATCTTGACAAAAACAGTCTCAAAAAATCGTCAAAATTGGGCATTCGAGCTTCCAAATGCCTTATGGGATTATCGCACAACATGGCATAACACTACTGGCTACTCTCCTTATCATCTAGTCTTTGGCAAAGAACCTATCTTTCCAATTGAATTTGAGACCAAGACTCTAAGAATGGCCCAAGAAATCGGAGTAGATCTTACGAAGGCACACACATAGCACTTACAACATCTCAATGAGTTAGATGAAGAACACATGTTCTCCCTTTACTGCACAGTTGCTATTCAGTGGCATAGATCTAGCTGGAATGATAAGCACATCAAGAAGAAATCCTTCTAGAAAGGTGATTGCGCGCTTCTCTATGATTCCATATTTCAAGTTTTTCCTGGAAAATTTCAGACAAGGTGGTTGGGATCATATGAAATCAATGAAGTTCATGATAACGACATTGTCACTTTAGTTACCATCTACGGGTTTGTTTCTCCCTTTTTGTTAAATGGACATCGGATATGACTCTACCATCAACCGCTTTCAAAAGAATCATTTTTCCAAGAAGTAAGTAATGATCCTACTATTCAGATTTTAGCTGGCTGGGAAGGTAACCCAACATCTTCAGCTTCATAAAATTATTGTTTTTATCAGCACTGTACATATTGTATATAGTTTTCTTTAAAGATTTGATTGATATTTGAGATTTTTAATTTCTAGGAAATTCACTTGAGAGAATAATAACTAGAAGATATTATTGTAATAAATATAATTAACACTCTTTTGTGTTCCTTATCCAAAATTTCAAATTACTCTTGTCTCATTTTGAAGAATCCATCGAACGTAAAACTTGTTTTACACAGGAGATGAATATGTCATGTTCCGCAACAAAAATTGGGTGACTGCACTAAAAGAATGTGCATCTATAGTAAATAGAGAATGAATGCATGACACTAACAAACCATCCAATCCTTCTATCATTGAATAAACCTACCCATAAAAATTGAATGAATTTAGTTGATGACTAATTGATCCTAGATTCCCTAAAACAAAAATGTATGCGGGAAGTTTCTAATTATTTGGCTGAAAGTTGAAAATCATTGTTGTCATTCATTTGAATCAAACAACTATCGTTCCCTTTGCAGGTAGTTTCGTTCATTTGAACGGAACATCTATTGTTCCTTTTGTTGCGATTGTCATTCCCTTTTGCGATTCATATCGTTCATTTGAATGTAACAACTGCCATTCCCTTTTTCACGATTGTCGTCCCTTCTTTCTAGGTAGTTTTTTCATTCGAAAAGAAACAATTGTTGTTCCTTTTTGCGGATTGTTCTTGTTGTTGTTCCTTTCCTTTAAAAATAATGATTTTTCACCAACAACACGTCCTTCTGATACGTTTAGCCACTCCTTTGGGTATGAACTTCACTAATTAATCTTCAACAACATCATTTCTAGTTATCATGGTAATGATTTGTCATTTTATTTTGTGGACTATCTAGCATACCTCATTGAATTGTTTTTGGATTGATTTCTCTGAATTATCTTAATATTGTTCATAATCCTTAACCACCATAACACATTTCTTTCCCCTATATATATACGTATACTTGAATGATAATTTGCCTTCATATCATAATAAGGAGTCTAAAGAACAATTTTACTTGGAATTCTTACACTTCTTACACCATCCCTCACTCTTAAGGAGTAGATGATCCTCCCTTAATGAATCCTAAAAAAAACAAAAAAAAAACGATGGAAATAAAAATTAAATATAAATAAAGAAAATAAACTTCTCGCACAAAGGATAGGGGGTCTCATCATCATAAAACCTACCATAATCATAATATAATAACATAAGTGACATTCCCACTATGTCTACCACACTAGGGAAATGGCCTTTGGAATTTAGCATCAAAGGACAAGAGGTCTCATCATGAGCCAACTTGTTCACTTAGGTTATGATCTAGTGAGTGGCATTATCGTTATCTGGCTACCAAACCAGGATAGTGGTCTTTTTGGGAAAAGACGATTTAAAATATTTATTATGTACACATGATCATCTATGGGTTAAAAGGAAACCTCGCTGAGGCTATGGACGCCTGCTGGCAGTAGTCGCTCTGCCTGTGGTATAAAAGTTTATCTTAAATATGCTAAGTTTTTTTTTTTTTTGGTTCCTAGACTTCCTTTCTTAACAAAGAAGCTATCATTCCGGTTATATCTAACACAAGGGAAAGTAACAAAGTTATGACATGTGGAATATTTATAAAATTTGAACAAATTCAGATTAATCATAATCTTTTTCCTTAAACATTTTTGAACATAGGTATTTGAATTTGTACTTCCCACAAAAGAGTGATTATTGTTCATGATTACCGTTAATGTGTTTTTGAAGGTTATTAATGATTATTCTCCCAGCGACGATGGCATAGTAATTACCCCTCACTTGAACTACCTGCCATCATTGCACTCGCACATATCGACGGTCGAGGTCAACCTTTTCATTTATCAGGGGGTAGATACTTTGCACATTTATCGATAAATAATAATGATTAAAATTAATGACGAAATTCATATTTCTATATACATTTGTTGTTCTGTGATTTTTACCATTTCTGGTAATATTTTATCACAAGTTGGTCTAACTAAGTTGCAGCTGGGAATGATAGTTGTGCTGACTTTTTCACAGAAGACATGGGTGGCCGAAGTGTCCAACGAGATCCCACATTGTTGCAAGTAACTGACCAATAACGAGAAATTTTACATCGTCTCGGGTGATAGAATATTTCAACAGATTGCAGGGCCAAGACATAAATATCACGCTAGAATTTTCCCATAAATTATAGAGGGGAGTCTCAGTGATTCTAGACATACCAATTCTAGTCAATGAGGAAATTATAGCGGAGGTAACAGGCCTCCCAAATGAAGGCACATAGTGGACTGGGAAATACACAACACTCAAGGAGGTTGTGGAGTCCTTCGCGGAACCAGGAGAAGAACTCGACAAAAAAGGGAAAGGACTCAACCCCACTTCTCTCAGTGAGACATGGAGGGAGATAGAAGGAGTAATACAAAGATATATCACATGTGATGGGAGATACAATGTGGTAAGACTATGCCACCTCAAACTGCTAGCAACATTAAAATAAAGGTCAATGATAAATTTTCCATTTTTTTAAAATTCCATGCTCCATGAAGTTGCTACAAGGACCCAGAAGGCCAAAGACCCTATAAATATAATTAGTCACCATGGAATAGTAAAATTAATAGTAAACAGGGCCTTGATACAAACACAAATAACTTTGGGAGATTTAATTGAGCCCGATAGGCCCCTACAAATTGAACGATCCGAAATCCACCATGAAATTCCCCCACAGGGAATTGAGGCAGCCCAGGTAGGAGGAGGAAGTGCCCAAAGGGAAATTCCAGTACCCCAACCTGAAAGGGAATCATAACCCATCCATATGGCAGAAAATCAGACCATATAGGTAGAAACATCAAAGAAGAAGAGACAAAGAGAAATTATTGTTCCTGAAACCTCTACTATGAAAAGAAGAAGGGGTAAAAAGATAGTCCAACCTGAAAACATTCAGGAAACCATGCAAACAAAAAAACCCTCACATGAGAACACTCAGGAAAATGAACTGATAGAGAAACCATCACTTTAAAGACTTACAGAACATTTCTTCAGAAGTTGTGAAGTAGAGATGGCTCAAGTACTGGAAAATTTAGGGACATCAATTGTTGAAGACATATACAGGAATGGAGAACCCCAAGCACCAACTTCCTCCCATTCAAACCCTATATTGGATCTTCCTGATATGGAGATTCCATCTCTTGAAGTAACAGAACAACCAGAACCTCACATTGAGTTAAATATTCCTTTAGAACAAACAGAGTAGCCAGAAGATATAGGGGATCATTCACCAGCTGATCAAGGTGGGAATGAACTTGAAATTCCCCATAGATAGAAGAAAACAGTAGGCACAGACAACAATAAAATCAGAAAATTGAAACAAGAAAACAAGATGTTGAGGAAAAGGGTTAAGAAAATCAAATTATTGAAACAAAAAGTTGGTAGATTAAAATAAATAATTAGACAACTTAGGAAGCAGTTGGAGCAAGCTCACAAGGCCCATGAGAAGAAGAAATCCAAGAGGCCTATATTATAGGGAAGAAATCCACTTCCCAAAAGAACAATCCACACCAATTCTACTGGAACACAAAAAAAATTGCATTCTCCTTTGGAAACAACTGAGGTTCCAACCACAAAAGAAACAATTGTTCAAACTGAAGGAGTGTTTCCTACAGATATTCCTACTCCTTTGGAAACAATTGAAATAGGAACCCAGACAGATGCTCCAGCAAAAATATAGGCAATTTTTCAGACTGAGGAAGCATTTCATTCCACTGAACAAGATGCCATTATTAGCAGGTTGGAAGAAGAAATGGTGCAATCCCAACAAACCCTGACTCAATGCAGAGGTGAAATGGTAACAGTGTCAGAACATCAGAAAGTTGTCAAACAACTTCAAGCCATGTCAGCAACAAAGAATGAGACCTTTGCTGAGCTCAACAGAGCTCAAGGAAAGGTGAAGAAAGTACATGGCCAGTTAGATGGATCTTTGGAGAAAATCAAAGAAATTTGCTATGTTTATTCTGATATAGTAGCTTGTAGGTCCCCTGCTACTAATTACACCTTATTTTTATTAGAACGTTATATGTTGCTAATAGTGAAGGCTATTAGAGCAGGAAAACCTTTTGAGTTTACCACTGTGTAATATACCAGATATAAAAAGTATGCAGAACAAAAATAAAATGATAGAAATGGCAGAATAACAACAATATAACCAGAATAATCACCACAATAAAACTGAAATGATATAAGAATAACAACAAAAATAACAATTTGATTCTGAGAGAAATGTTCACGGGCCTCTTTGAGGGGGAAACATCTAGTCGAGTAGAGCTCTATTACAATAATATCCAAGCTAGGGTTCTCATACCCTCAACTCCTATTTATACTAAATATGTCTATCAAAAGAAGAATCTAGAGGAAGATCCTTCTAGAAGAGAAAGCTTCTATTAGGTCTTCTTACATTCGACTTATTCTATTTTATTGCAAGGACTTATTAATATTGACCTTTATTACATATGAATATATTGTTCTACCTATGTGCATGTCAGGACCCTAACATGTCATCCCCCTTAAAAACAACCTTGTCCTCAAGGCTTGAGATGTGGAAATTGCTCTAGAATAGTAGTCGGTTCCCAAGTGGCATCTGCTGGAGTTGTATCTTTCCACTGGATTAAAAATTCCTTGATGGTTCTCTGATGCAGGCGACACTCATGTTGGTCCAAAACGTCTTGTGGTTGTATCCAAATGGATCCTTCTTCAGCTAACTCGGGAAGGTTGGTTTGAATTTGGCATTTAGTTTTGATCACCTTCTTTAAGTAGGAAACATGAAAAACATGATGTAGCTTCGAATGACTGGGCAAAGAAAAATGATAGGATACTTGTCCCACATGCTTGATAACTGTATAAGAACCATAAAATTTGGGTGCTATCTTCTGAAAATGCTCGACCTGGAGGGAATTTTTCTTGTAAGGTTGCAGGCGAAGAAACACCTAATCCCCTTCTTCAAATTGACGTTAAGAGCGACCTTGATCTGCTTGTTGCTTCATGCAATTCTTTGCCATGAAAAAATTCACATTGAAGGTATGAAGAATAGCCTCTCGAACTGTAAGTGTTTGGTCAACCTCCTGGACCTTCGAGACACCAGGTAAGTATGAGAGAACTGAAGGTGGCTTCTATCCATATACCACTTCAAAAGGAGTCATGTGTGTCGCTAT
>JASDQU010014122.1:21740-39638 GCA_032191745.1 Picea mariana
GTTGCCCGAGACTTTGGATAAGTGGGTTTTAACCCATTCATTTGATTTCTAACCCCCCTAGCAAGAAATATCGCTAACAAGTAGTGACTCTAGTGCCTTCAAATTAGTATCTTTAGTGAGTCGGTCATAATTTTGTGCACTACGATCACTTAACTATTTTCATTCTAGAGTTAATGTTATGATCCTCTCAACTATGCTCTAGGCAGTGGCTTCTCTTTGATCTCGCATGTCCTGCAGTGTACTTGGCACTATTTGTAGCTTAAGGTCTGCGATTCTCTGTTGAAGCTGTTGGATAGATTCCGTGAGCTGCTCTACTTGGTGTTCCATTGGGTCTTCCGCCTTTTTCTATAAGCCTGTGACAGAGCGGAGTGCTCTGCTAGCTGCTTCTTTTACTCCCACCTGCCTTGTGAGCAACTGCTCTTTCTCTTGCTGGATCTGCACTTTCTCTTCTTCAAACTTAGATTGGAGGGAAACATTCTCTTGCTGTGAAACTCGATGTTGCTCTATAACTACTTTTTTTACCTACTTTAGGGCCTCTATGGCATGTTAAGTTTCTTCCCGTGCACAATGAAGGCAAGCTTGGGTCACATCGTCTAGTCTGCGGAGTTGGGTAGGTTCATCTCCCAACTCAGGTGCTTTTGATGGTGGAGGAACAATGGATACTACGCGGATGGATTGAATGGTCTGTTGTACCACTCTGAGTTCAACCTCGATTCTATCATACATCTCCTCCTGCTTGGATTCATGTTTCTACAATATGTCCTACAAGGCATATGCTACAACTGCGATGATAAAGTCGAAGTCATACACAATGAGCACATTCTGCATATTAGTCAAGGTGGCTCTAGATTTCTTTCGGGAAGTGGGTTTCATGGGAGAAACCTTCCTTTTATTCAAGGGATTAGCCTCATCAGCAGGGTCCCTAGGCGATGTTACTTCGCCTTTCTTCTACCGGTCCTCTTTTCCATTTGTCTCTTATAATTCATCATCACCCCCTCCTCCAGGTGATACTGAAGCAGTTCCTTCTGATGGGCTGCTCAAGTTTTGGGATTCTTCGATATTCTTCCTTCTGCTGGGTCCAGGATGATCCTTTACTTCATGAGTGGTCTCAGGACTGCCGATTATTTCAGGGTTTGACATTTCTATGGGGTACGCAAGGTGTTTGACGTCATGTTGGGGACAAATTCGATAGACCTCTTCAGTTGGAGATAATAGGTATGAAATACCACATTTGACTACCACTATTTTCCCATATCGCTCGAGTACCAAAGTGTGGTGAACGTCACATCGAGTGGCTCAAATGACTCAATATCCGAGAAGGTCACACCTTTTGGCATTTCCCAAGTGGTAAATGTGATGAGGATCAGGAGCCAACTAAAGTGGAACTCATAGCACTGATCTTGAGCCTCGCAACATTCTAATTGCAGCTGGTTGACCAAGTACTTCGCCTAGTTCATTTGGAGTCCTTCTACACATTTGCCGTCGAGGTCAACAAAAAATCCTGCGACGTGAGTAGGTCGGATCTTCCTCACTAGCTTACCTGTGATCAACTGGCAGGCTAGGAACACTGCGCCATTCTGGATGGAAGCTACCTTGTAGCCTCATGTTCCCTTTTCTACATCGTCGTAAGTGTCCTTAATTCTCTATGCTAGGGCATGGTCATAAGTCTTCCCCGGGTACAAGTCTTGCAGGTCAGGTCCTTGCATGCTCAATCTGGTGATCCTATGGATCAATGTTAGATCAAATGTAATACGTCTATCTAGCCATAGGTAACCACCATGGTAACATGATAGCAGGATCTTTACATAGGCATTGACCTCCTGGTGCCTTCCAAAGTGTGGGATCTTCATCACGTTCAAGAGGGTGGACTACGCGAGGTTCATAGTCCAAGGCTGGGGGATTATTTTTGAGTGCTTCCCCTTCATCCTGGTCAGATAATTGTAAGGAGAAAGCATGCTGTAATTCTTGCAGTCACCTAGGTTGAAGTCGTTGAACTTCAACGTCACAATCTTATCTTGCTGTGTTTTTTCTACTCATATCCCCTTCGGGAGGTACGCAGTAACCATGGTGTAATCAAAGTCCCTCGGGACACTGTCATGACTCACTATGCCGGCCAGAGATTAGATGGAGTCGGGTAAGATGGTCGAGATTAACTTCGCGTTTGCTAGATCATATCTGTGCTTCGTTCTCTTCTCTGCTCCCAGTTAGGATGGTCTAGATCTGCGAGCAGTCGATGAAGAGCCTTGCACTCCTCACATCGATGAATCTTGAATTCCTGTGGACATCACTCTCTTGGCAATATCAATTAAACCTTCCTCGACTGACTTCTCCACAACTCTGAGCTTGTCTGACATGCACACTCTTGATCGAAAAACTTGGGTGGATGGATGAGTGCTCAAAGCAATAGGATCAGTATGGAACTTACTAATCACATTGCAATAGAAATGGATTCTTTGGTTAGCTCCGATACAATTCACAAAAGTGTTCTCGGTGCAACAGTCGATGAACTAAGTAGACATATGATGTAACGAATCTCTCCAACAAATACAAATCTTTCCGTTAATGCAGTTTTGTTCGTTGTGGTGCAGTCCCAATGGTCCGATGGTGATATTTCTGGTCATAACTGTTGTTCTAACCATTCTGGAATGCCGGTCCAACGATTATAATGCTTCCAATGGTTATATCGCTTCTCCATGGTGAAGTTCCATGGGGCGCTATTTTGGTATCCCGGTGAAGTTCCAATTTTGCAAATCTTCCTTCCACGAAGTTCCCTTTGGGCCCTTCTGTAAATTTTTGATCTCTTCTCTCTTCTTACTGAGTTTTCTAGCCTTCTTACCAGTGATCTTCGTCTTGGTATTCCTCTTTCCATTCTGATTCTTGTCTTATTTTGGCATAGCGGCTTCGTGCTGTTGAGATTCTTTCATAGGATCAGAGAGTAATACTTCATCTCTATCTGAGGCAGGTTCTCTACTCGTCTGTGAATATTCTTGTGTTCTTTCAGCTTCATGATCCAAGTTCCTGGTTCTAAGCAGCTTCGATCTGTTTTCTTGTTCTGCAATCAAGTGTGCTATCTTCCTAGTCATGTAATATTTTAATTCCTGCTTTTTCTGTTGTAGGGCCTCCTCTTCTTTTCTTCTGATCTGATCTTTCTCAATCCAGGTTTTTCCTAATAACATAATAAATGGAGTGTTGTTCTCAATGAATCTAACAACCTCAAAATATTACTCTGTCGAAGCTCCATGAGCACTCATAGATACCTGGGTGAGTCTTCCACATCGAGTTATCAACTTTCCCTTGAATAATCCTATTCCTCATAATGAATGAGTCGTATCATGCTTTCCTAAAGCTTCCCAAGTTATTTCTTTCATGATATTTACCTATGTTTCCTCATCCAGAACACAGTCTATGTCGAAGTCTCCTATTCTTGCTTCTAGGCATTATTTTTCTTTGAATATCTCTGATAAGTTGATATCTCTATGACCATTTAGGGTTTCTTTCATTTGTAGTAGTACAATCTCCGATTCTGTCTGAGGTTCTTCCATGGTCTCAGTTTCATGACCTTCCTCAAGGTTTTCTTGTCTCATATTCATTCTGTCAAGCTTAGCAATCATTTTAGGGAAATCTAAAACTTCATGGTCCATAGCTTTACAACAAAGACAACTAGGTCTTTTTCCACGACATTCCTTAGCAAGATGTCCCAGTCTTCTACAACTGTAACAAAGGGTTAATCCTCTTTTTTTATTAAATGATCCCCAACCTTTCCTGTACTGTGCACTAGGATCATAGTAACTAACCTGCAAAAAATTCTTTCTAGGATCCTGCATCCATTTGTTAGTCCAAACATTCTATCTATGAATAGGAATAACATATCTTTCATTATTTCTATCAGATCTACTCATATCAAACCTTCTCTCTTCTAGCTGTGCCCTAGTTTTCAGACTAGGATAACATTTATCAAACATAACTAGATCCATACTCTTGAAACAAAAATTTCCACTAATCTTACTTTCAACAGAGCACATGGCTTCTAGATCTAAAAATTTTCACTATTATTACCTTTATCAGAGCACAACGCTTCGATATCTTAACTCTTTTTTTCATATATGACTTCTCTTCTGAGCACAAAGATTTATAGGTCACGTAGAATATTACGCACTAAGGCAACAGATCTACACACAAAAATTTCTTTCTTTCCTTCAATTCCTAGCAATCACAGTTTCATGTCCCAACAATGGAATCATTTGTTGGCACAGGGGTAGACCCAGGGTTCAACGCTACAACAACACACCAACAAAACCCTAACTACCGACCCTTTCGGCAACACATACATAGCAGATGAAGTATCACCCGAGGTAGAGGCGGGGGTGGTTGCAGGACTCCAGTGTCCGTAACCTTAGCTGGGACACAGATATGTGATTACGACACCTTAACAAAGCACTTAGCAGTTGCAACTCATTAATATTCAGCCTTAGTTTACATTGCAATTAGACCCTAACAACAAATCAATGAAATATTCACACAGATCCAATATAATCAAGCACTTCACAACAACATAAGTCACATCTAACATTCATTCACATTATTCAGCATTAAGCTATCATATTAGATACATCTAACATACATCAATGCACTAAGCATTCAATCACATAGACAAGAGAACAATCATAAAGCACATAGAAAACACAACGCAGGATATACGTGGTTCACCCCTACCCCGGGGCTACGCCCACCAACTCTTCTTCTTTATTTCTTTCTGTCAATATTCTACATGCACAGAGCCATGATATCTTACTCCGCAGAGGACAGGAGATCTGTGCACCTCGCTAGATCCTCCTTCCCTGTAATACAACACAAATCCTTCCACAGTCTCTTACAATCACTTGCACTTATCTCCGCAAGTCTCACATAGTATGCACAAAGCAATTACAATTACCAATTGCACTTAATATCACATACATTTCCTCCTTCGATCACATAGATCGATCTCTAGAACTTAGCACCTTCTGGTAGCCTCTTCTTACATTACCTAGATATCTTATTTATACATTACAAAATGGGCCTAACATGGGTAAACCCATGGGCCGACATCCCATACCCGTTACATAATCCCAAAACCCAAAAATCCCTAAAAGGGGGCTGAGATCCCGTGATCTCTGCTTCGACTTGCCCTCCGTCTTTGACAGCCTGTCGAAGTCCCAAAGTATGTCAAACATGACCAAGGATCCTCAAAACTTGGTCAAGGGCCAAAAGTGACCAAGCTATTTGGATATGATTATGAGGTCATTTACAAGAAAGGAAAAGACAATGTGGTTGCATGTGCTATTTCAAGGAAATATGAAGATGAAGTGTCCCTCTTTTCTCTATCTTTCATTGTACCGGATTGGCTCCAAGATGTTCGCCAGGAAAGGCCTATAAAAAATCCCAAATTGTCGCGTATGATCCAAAAATTTCAAAACAATTCTCCAGTTTCTCCAGAGTACTCTTGGAACAATGACGAGCTTCGCTACAAAGGTCATATGTATTTAAGAAAATAGTCAAAACTTAAATCCACAGTGCTATCCGAGCTTCATGCTACACCCACAACTGGGAATTTTGGGTTTACCAAAACCTATGAAAGGGTCAAACATTCTTTTTTATAGGATGGTATGAAACATGACGTTCACACCTTTGTGGTGGAATGTGATGTATGCCAATGCAACAAGGGAGAAACAATCAAAGCACCAGAAACACTACAACCACTTCCAATTCCACCCGTTATTTGGAGGGATAGTTTTATGGATTTCATTGTTGGCTTTGCCTAAATCGGGCAATAAATCAGTCATCATGGTGGTCATTGATTTTCTTTCCAAATATGCTCATTTCTGTGATCTTCAACGCCCCTTCACTACCTCCACAGTGGCTCAAATTTTCATGGATCATATCTTCAAGATTCATGGAATGCCTCATTCCATTGTCTCTCACCAAGATCCCACTTTCACCAGCAATTTTTCGCAAGAATTGTTCAGGCTACAGAGCACACAATTGCATCTCAACACAACATATCATCCCTAGACTGATGGTGAAACTAAAGTTGTCAACAAGTGTTTGGAAACATATTTGAGGTGTTTTGCATCAGAGAGGAAAAATAAGTGGGCTCAATGGTACCCTTCGTTGAATGGTGTTACAATACTTCTTACCATACAACTACTCACATGACTCCTTTTGAAGCATTATATGGAAAACTGTCTCCTTCAGTTCTCTCATACATGCCCGGTGTCTTGAAGGTCCAGGCGCTTGACCAAAATCTCATAGTTCGAAAGGCTATTCTTTGTAACCTCAAAGAGGATTTGGTCCTAGCTTAGAATCACATGAAGCAACAAGCAGATCAAGGTCACTCAGAACATCAATTTGTTGAAGGGGACTAGGTGTTTCTTCGACTGCAAGCTTATAAGAAGACTTCACTCAAGGGTGACCATTGTCAGAAGTTGGTGCCCAAATTTAATGGTCCTTATACAGTTCTTAAGTGCATGGGAAAAGTGGACTATTTGTTATATTTTCCTAGTCATTCTAAGCTCCATCTTTATTTTCATGTCTCATGCTTAAAGAAGGTGATTGGAATTAAGTGCCAAACTCAAACCAGTATTCCCGAGTTGGATGAAGAAGGTTCCATATGGTTGTAGCCAAAAGAAGCATTGGAATAGCATGAGCATCATCTCAGCCAATTTACCATCAAGGAAGTGTTAGTATAGTGGAAATATACAACTCCAACAGATGCCACCTGGGAGCCAACTACCATTCTGCAACAATTTCCTCATCTCAATTCTTGAGGACAAGGTTTCTTTTAAGGGTGAGGGTATGTTAGGGACCTAACCTCCCTAACCCATCACATAGGTAGAATAATATATTTTCCATGTAATAAAGACCAATATTAATGAGGCCTAGTAATAAGGAAGAATATGTCAAACATACGAATACATAATAGAAGCTTCCGCTTCTAGAAGATCTTCCTCTAGATTGTTCTTTTGGTATATAGATTTAGTATAAATAAGAGTCGAGGGTATGGGAAGTATTATCTTGAGAATTATTGTAATATATCACTACTCTGTTGGAGGTTTCCCCCTTGAAGAGGCAAGTGAACATTGTTTCCTATCAATAAAGGTATTATTTTGGTGTTGTGGTTTCATCTATTGTGTTGTTCCACTGTTATTCTCTGCAACATGTCTATTTTCAGCGATTATAATATATCCGATACCTCTCTCTCTCTATATACACATGATGTGAATACATGGAACTGTCAAGTCATAGTCATAATTAATGGATTCTTGGTGTTTCACATTTCATTAACAGATAGAAGTAGGGAATATACAAATTCATTGCTATCATGTTTTTTTTTCTTGAGAATGGGTGCGAGCAAAATTACACATTAAGGTGACATTTTTTGGTGCTAAGTGATTTCCAAAAAATAGTGCACTGCTAAGGTTTATGCTCATGACCTTCTAATATTTTTCATGCCCATGTCTTAAATTGTTGGGGGATCTTGCTCCCTCTCCCACCTTGTTTCTTAAGAATTAATAACCTTCAAAGTTTTGGATGATTTTGATGTGAAAAGGTTTAAGATCAATATAAATTAATCTTATTTATAGTTTTCTAAAATATTTTAGGTAACCTTTGATAGCTTGGTCAAATATGGAGGCCCTATCAATAGGCTCTAATATTTTCAAAACAATTCATTATAGGAAAGTTCATCAACTCTTGGTTGAATTCAAAGATCCTAGAAGGGTGGATTAAATAACATGAGGTGCCTCTCATCCAAGGTTTGATAATCATTTTGTTAAGGTAATTTTTATTATGGAAAATGATTTTATTCTTTTATATTTGAATGCATAGAGGGTAGTGCGGGTAGTGCTAGAGTATTTATAGGGGGCTCTGATTTGTGCCCTCATGGTTTATATATAAATCACTGGATATCAAAATTTAGCCTTGACGAGAAAATCCCAATAATAATTTTTATATGGGACCATCTACCATTCCTATTGATGATTTTTTAGGATGATTAAACTTTGAAGGAGATAGGGAATACACTTATGCAAGGAGGATTGACCCTTTATGATAACCACGCAACTAATATCACTATTAATACTCAAACTCATTACACCAAACACATCTCATATTTTCACACTCACTTGAGATCAAAATAAAATGCACTTTTTGTATAGACATCATTCATAGCAATCAAATTTTTTCTTATGATATTCAAAATATATTTCACACCATCCTTTATTCCCACTGGCATTTAGATGTTGCACATACACCAATTATCATTCTTTGTGTCAACTAATATAGGTTAGTCTTCTTAGTATTCATGGTGATAAACATTAAAATATTTAATTCACTCTTGTTGGAAGACCACATACACAATTATGTCAACAATAAGTCCCCTCAACATGAACACATTTTCAATACTACTACACTAGCATTGGTGAGAGAGAGATTGATTATATATATATACATATATATAATTTGGAAAGAAAAATAAAACAAACATTTCCTATGAATTTTGGGCTCGTAGTAGAAAAATGAGTTAAGTATATAGTTTTTAATTTAAGGTCTAATAATTACAAATATTTAGATTGGTTATGGTTGTTTTAAAATATAAAATCTAGGATTTCTTGTTGGTGTCATAGGTGGTTGTCTCAAGGAGGAAAATTATTTTTGGTGGAATCTATTTTGGAAATCATTCCACTTTATTAGTTATCTATAGCCCATATCCAAAAAGGCATTATGGATAAGCTTAGAAAGTAATGTTTTAACTTCTTATGGACAGGGAAGAGGGAAATTGAAGGAATTCATCTAGTCAAATGGTCAAACATCACTAAATTAGAGGAGCCAAAGGGGTAGGGAATGGAAAATATTTATGTTTTCAATTGAGCATTGGCAGTAAAAGAAAGCCTTGGGAGATTATTATTTAGTGAGGGCTTGCGAGGAAGAGTGATGATGTAAAAATAAATTAGTAATAACTTGATACAAAGTTGGATCAAAATGGAAATAAGATATGTCAAGGGTGCTTCAAATGTGTGGACATGATTGGTGAACATATTTCCTCTAATTGGTATCTAGATAGCTTGTAACTTGGTAGAGGAAATTGAGTTAGAATAGGTGAAGACCCATGGATTGGGTGCAATGGAAATTATAGGTTGTCTAATCCATTGCTATTGCATCTACATGCTATGGGGATTTCTATGCTTGCAGAAACATCTAGTAAAGAGGTCCCAATGGCTAGTTTCAAGGATGGAAAACTACATAGGTGTTGATTCTTCAAGGTGAAAACGTAGCATACATGTCTTGGTATGTAAGAGTATTGAAGCACAATGTCATTCATCTGTCAGATCAAGATGATGAGAAAAATTGGCTAAAGAACAAATATTCAAGAGATCTAACAACAATGATAAGGTATTGTTGTAGCTATATTTGGTCACCCTTGATCACCCATGTTTATTCTGACCTTTTATGTATGATTTATCTATGAATTTCCACTCCTTTTATATATTTTTTGAGCCTATCACTAGATTATCACTAGTTTTATTCTGACAACTCATGAGCTCCTATCTAGTTTATTTTATGCAACTCATGAGCACCTAAATAATGGCACAAAAAAAAGAAAAATGATGCAAAATGCACAATCCTGAGCATGGATCATAGAGCTCGCACACTTCTACACCTTAGATCACAATCCCCAATGACTAGAGCAATTTTATCAACATATAAATAAGAGTTCTATGTTGGCGAAAGGGCCAATAACAATTGATATACCTACAAACTAGAGAATTGTTTGGAAAATTATCCTATATTTTTATAGTCTCCTCATGATCAAAACACCTTGAATCTGAAATCCTTGTCTTTCCTTGAGTAGGGTCTAAATACTCATTGGATTTTCCTTCCAAAGTAAGACTGTGACTCTCTAGCAGAGTTGATATTGATAAGCAACTTCGGTGGAGGAACCCAAACTTTGGTGACAAAGGTGTCGTCAACAAGAATTAGGTATAAAACTTGTTACTTATACATTACTGCTCTCCTCCCTAAATTCAATGTAGATTTTCTTCTTGATTTGTTTTTGAATGAATGAATTGTGGATGGAATTAATTTACCTATTGTTAATTATAATTCATTTATTGCAAGTTTATATTATTCATCTATATGCTTGATCGAGTTTGAAGATAGTTGGTTTCTTGATTTGTGTGAAAATTTGAATAAGGAGATTGTATTGGATGATTATCATCTAGATTTCTTGCAAAGGTCAAGGTGATTCTACATTTAATCCTAGGTACTTTCCTCTATTATCCTTTTCACATTAAATAGTATAAATCATGGGTTCTGGAAAGATAGTTGTATTTAATTGCTCTATTGGTGAGATCAACCCTGCTCATTAGGTATTTCATACTAACATAAATGGTGACTCCATTGGGGAGAATTCATTGAATTATTCCTATTAGGGTTGTCCTCTCAATTTTATCTATGTTTTCAATTTGGCTAGTTTCTAATTTTCGACAATTTTTTTTTTTTTACTGGGGGAATCGGCAACTCACGGTTCTTGTACTCGCGTGACACAGGGTCAATCCCCAGGTGGCTACCACTATAACCCCAGGTGCAACCACCTAGCCCGCAAGAATGGTGCACGAGTAAGTCCGGGTGAGAATCTAACATGAGACTTCATTTACAAATTTCCTTCCATTTACACGGCACTTGCCAATCCGTCTACACCCGTGCGGGCTAATTTTCGACAATTTTGATCTATTACAGTAAAATGATTAAAATATAAGGTTGCCTACCTACTTTTTTATTTTTTCACCTACTATGTTATTTGTTTGTGACTATTTTTAAATACCATAGTGAATGTTCACTATTTTTATTCATACATCCCATGAGTAGAACATGATTTTCCTTCTTTCAAATCACAAGTAGCACACAAGTTGCCTTCTCCCAACCTGCGAGCTTGTCTTGTAGCAAAGACAAATTTTCTCAGGCTTGGAATATGACTTTCCAATTTTGACATATTCTTAAAATATGAGAATCTTGTTAGATTCAATTGGGAAATATTTCACCCCTTTAGGTGCTGTTGATCCATATTCATGATTAACATTTGGATTCATATAACTATCCATAAATTTCTTCCTTTGTTTCTCCTTTCTTTTTGAATCTATTTACTTAGTCTCTTTTTATCCTTTCAAGTTCTCCAAAAGCTTAGTCATTTTTCAGTGATGCGGGAGTAGTAATGCGGGTATACAACATGTCCCATACCTGCACACCCTAAAGTATGAAAAACTGCATTCGCTCTACCCGTAAATCACACCTCTTACCTCCATGTCCTCTAAAATGCACCTTTTTATCTTACCTTTTATACTTAGTCATTTTCTTGAAATGTGGATGTGGGACAACTGACCCTACCATTTACATTTTTCCCATGTCCACAAACCCGCATACCTGCAGACCCTCAATCCCACCTTCTACAAAATTAACCTCTTAGTTTCACGACCCGAAAAATTACCCTCTCCCATACTTAACCAATTTCCTTACTTTGGGTGTGAGACACTTTCACTTCTACCTTTTTCGTTTCCATATGCTTCCATACCCACATACCCACATTCTCATGTACTACATAATGCACTTTCTAACCTTCATATTGCACCTCCATACTTACCACTTTTCATCCGCCACGACATCCCATCACCACTTCCCATCACATTTATTTATTCTACCACATCAACTACTACTTGTGTGAACATGACGTCGTTATTAAATTCACGAAAATATTGTAAACCTTGTAATAAATTCAAATCTCATCGTGTAGGACGAAAAATTTAAAATAAGGTTTACAATAATCAAAGTATTAGGAAAATAAATGGTTAAATTAAATAAGAGCTAATATGCCGAGATGCAAATATCGAAAATAGTGCCACCTATTTCCAAAGCTAAAAGCAGAAAATAATGTCAAGTAAGAGAAAGGAATTGTATTGTGGGGATACACTAAACATACTGGGGCATGAGAATCAAGAGTTTTAGTGGCCGCGAGCATAAAACTACTATAAGCCTCTCTGTTTGGCTGAGAAACAGATGAACCTTATTTGGGCCTCAGACATAGCGCTTGCTAGCTGCGTACTAGAGGTAACGAGTTTTAGAGAACTTGTCCAATGGTGTGCAAAAAAATTCAATTCGAAGAAGAGAATAATCCAATTTCAAGGGAAACAACCCATTTCTTTATCTCCTTTAGTATGTACTAGAATTTTGTAGCTTCCCATGCCCACCATGCGATTCAAGAGAGAAGAGGCTAATGAATTCCTCAAATAACATAAAGGAGGAGATAAATTTCTTAATAATTATCTGGTCGACCCAAACAATAACACTAGTGTTTCCAAAATTGAGGTAAGTTCCTTAAAAAACCCATACAAGGAATTTTCATAGTTATTTGCTTGTATTATTGGTTGAGAATATACAACATATGTGCAAAGGATTTTTTGAGACTTTCAAGGATTTTAGTATTATTAGGATATTTGGGTGTGAAGAAAAACCTTTCCTTCTCCCAATCTATGTATCAGACACACATTTTGTAGTGGAACTTTGTAGGAAATATAAAACTTGGACTCACTTTTTCAATGAAAAGAGAAAGAAAGAAGCAATTCATTCCCCTACCTTGGAAAGTTGGAGAAATTACAGTAAAACATATATCCCATCTGGATGAACCTGCAAGTCATTTTGACTAGCTCGGCTTAAAGGAAACTGAACTTGTTGAGGGTTTCTACATGAATGATATGTTTAATATACATATGGAATCAATTGGTTATTCTTCATACTTTAACAAAATTGAGCAATTTAAATAAGGAGGTGGAGATAAATTAGATCTCCCTGAAGTTTCAGTTGACCAAGATTTGAATGACATGGAGGAATTAATTAGTACTAATGAAGGATACAGACAACATGGAAGAGAAATAATAGACATAAATCCTAATTCACCAACTGTTTCCCAAAAAATTACCTTGGTAAGAATGAAACATAGAAGAAATGGTATCAAGATGAGAAAGACATCGAATGGAAGTTCAGATGATGGCGGTGATAAAGACCTACCCGAGAAAAACCTTGTAAAATATCATACCGTATATACTTATGTGAAAAGAAAAAGGAATACACAAACAACAAGGTTAAGCATACCTCAAACCCAAGAAATCCCTTGAGCCAAGGATGTGGTTGAGATTATAAAAGAATCCAGTTGGTTTGAGAAAATACTACTAGAAACTTGAGAAATCGCTATGCCCTAATCACCTAGGAACCAAAAATTTTCGAAGAGGAATATGTAACCTTGCACCACATGGCCTACAATCAAGTGTCCAAAAAGTTGTTAATTGGAAAAGTTAATGCAAAAAATAAAAAGTCGTAGAGAGATCAAAATCACTGATTGACTTCGACGGAGTTGGACCACTGAAGATTGCACAATTCCACGATGCAACCGGAGAAACTTTGAAACAGTCTCTCAAAACTATGGAAAAATAAAAGTTGGAACTAAAACAAAGAAAAAAAGAATTAGAGACAACCTTAATTCTAGGGCCTTTATTTCCAGAACCTTTGAGTACAATTCAACCAACTCTCGGTTTCGAAGATGTCCCAGAAAGAAATAACAAATATAAAGGTTCATCAAGTTTACTACAAGAAATAACAAAATATGTTGGAGACATGATCCATAAAAGGATAGATTTGATTCAAGAAATTTGGGATCTCACTCAAAACACCACTAACTTTGCAACAATAATCAATAATTTTAAAGAATATCTTCAGAAGGACCTAGAAAATGATGAAGGTTTCTACAAGGATGATATGGGCACATTTTGAGCCAGAATTTCAATCTTAAGATATATCCACAAAAGAGAGAAGAACCTTCCTTCAAATACCGGGATGAAGGAAATAAGTGCATGTTAGTTGAAGAGAATAAATTTTTTTAGAGAAATGATAAGTGAATTAGATGCTTTGAAAAAAAAAGAGGTGACTTATTCTTTAATCTTGTTGACCTTACGAAAGAACCTGATGGCCTGAGTTTATTAATGGATACAATGATTTCATCTAAAGAAACATTAATAGAACAACTCAATGTATTGAAATTTTCCTGGGAAAATGAGTTCATCGAAACAATAGAATTATCCGAAGAGGAATTCGAGAGGTGGATAGTTAGATACATCAACATAAATGATGAGGTAGATGACACATTACACCAATTAGGAATGGATTTGAGAGAAATAGAGAATGGATTGTTCAATATAAATACAAGGCATGAGATCACGCTGGAGCCCATCAGGGAACATGTTGAGGAATGGTTAAGAAAAGCCTTAATCAAAATTACCGATCTAGATCAAAAAGAAACATTTGCAACAATTATGCCACCTCAACAATAGCAAGGATATACAAAAGAGGCCCCTCTATAATGTCCCCATTTTTGGATTCCCCTGCCCTATAGTCAGAGGCAACCTTATGAATTTATGTTAGCTTGACGAGAGGAGTAAAATGAGGATAATATTGATCTAGGGAAATTGGAGGATTTATATGATGCTCATGTTAGTCCATTCACCATATTTCATCATGAAGATAATCTTCGCATAGTTCTCTCTTGGTTATGTGGCATTTCGACAATTTCCATAATTTTGGGTTATTATTGAGCATATTTTAATGAAATACACTAAATATATTATTTGGATCATAGTATATAAGGAAATACCATAATGTAATATATTGTTGGAACCAGAATGAAAGGGTCTAAAGTTTTGGATAATAAGAATGGGATTTCCGATGTCTGGGAATTTCCTAGAAGCCAATTAATCACTTTCCGACATTAAAAGGGGTTTAAAAAGGGTTATAAAGTGATTTTAATCATCACGTGGATTTGGTCAAAGGGAAGAAAGATCTATAAGGGGTTTCATAGAAGTATAAAGGAAGGGTAACACTTCACCTTCCTCACTATGATTTGATCTCTTGTTTGGAGTGCTCCTGAGAGCCAAGTTTTTGTTGGGGTTTTGAAAAAACCCTTCCACACTTCAGTTTTGTTTTGGTGGTGAAATATTCACCATAGCTAGACAAAGAGGGGGATCCACCTAGGATTTCCACTGGAGCTTCATTACATTTTTTGTATTCAATTATTCATGCAACGATTTGTTTGTGGATATCGTAGGATTTCTAGGAGGACCGATTTATCTTTTTGTGCAGGCCCATTTATCTTTTTTGGCAGGTCATGGAGATTGTTAGAAACAACAAGGGGTTTGGTGGAGGTCATGATAGTTCATTGGAGGGTCTAGGGGAGATGCAACTCTCCCTAGTTTATGGATAATGGTAAGAAGGGTGTCGTAAAGGCACTGGAATAGGGATGCAATCCCTTTGAGGTGAAATGTAGACTAGGAGAGGGTCGCGGGCCCTAGCTTGATGGGTCACAAGCTTAGTAGGAGGGTCAAGAGCCCAAAATTCAGAACTAAGTGGGTGTGAGGAGGGTTGAGACCTCCATTGTGCAATATAAAATAGGGGAAGGGCCACAAGGATATGCTGCAGGCTAAGGGACATAGAAAGGGAACCGTAGGCACTTGGGAATTGAGCAGAGAAGGGGGATGAATTCAATAACAACTGGGTAGAGGAGATTGGAGAAGGAAATGAGCTGTAGGATATTACAATAGTGGGAAACAACTCTTGGGAGTCATAGACATCATTATCTAGGTTTTTTCTTGAGTTTGGTAGTGTTTACTATTTGCATTAAATTTGTTATGAAAACCATTAGAGATCCTTTTTGATTGTATTTCAGACTTCATTCATAAGAAATATGCCAATGTTATCTCTTTTGTTTCTGGTGTATTTAATTTGCATGCCATATGTTTGATGAAATGTCTACAAATACAATACATGTAAAGTCTTTGTCAAAAGTTTCCAAAGAATCTATGTCCTAAAAACAAAGGTATTAACCATACATTTGGACAACAAACATTAATATTCCAACCTACCATGTTTAGGGATATTACAGTGTTATTAGAGATGTGCATCCTGCCATCCTGAGGTGAAATCAATGAAAATACATTTTCATATTGTTTCCGTGAAGTAACCAAAACATATTCCAGTGATGCAGTGATTTAAGAAGATAAATACAGAATGCTTGACTGAAATTACAAGGGAGTTAGTAGCAATTAGATACATGCCTTACTACTGGGATTATTTAGCATTGGGTGAGGAAATCTATGTAGCTTTTCCCTTTCGAGGATATTTCACCCTCAAGTACAGAAGTTGGCCCAAATATTTGGATGAGGATTACTTGAAAGGCACATGGAAAAAATTCAAGAGAGATGAGCATGAAGGACAAGCATAGGAGTATGCATCTAGCCATGAAGAGGATGTGTGCATAGAGAAATACCAAACAACAGCCTGTGACACACCATCAGAGCTGACCAATGAGGTCATTGAAACTAGTGTGTTGGATGGGAAAGATGAGGATGAAACATCTTTTCCTACTCATGATGACTATGAGAATATGTTCCAATCAACCGATGTTGAGGATCCAACATCTCCCCTTATGTATGATGCTCATGACAAGGGTGGTTCAAGCGTGCTAGCACCTAAATATGATGTAGGTTCAACACCTCATCCTAGTTATGACATGTATGGTGATGCATGAGTGGAAGATGACAAAAAAGGGGATGATTTGGTGGATGAGAACAAATCAGAAAACTTGTATGAGGAGGGTAGTCCACATTGCATGACATCATCTAGCGAGTCAGTTGATCCCTTGTGTGAAAACCCACACCATATTGATGAAGTAAAATTTCATGACTTGGAGAACCAACTATTGGTCACAGAGGAGAAAATTGTGCAGGTGTTTACAAGGGTAGATGGTGCTCGTAAGTTTATTGAAGACCTTATGTGGAAGATGCAGTTGGAGAAAAGGAAAAATGGAATTGCAGATGAAGTCACTAGTACCCAATTGCGCATCATCAAAGAAGTGATAGAGAAGATGAAATATGATTACTTGCAGTTGTTCATGGATAGAGACCTTACTCTTAATTTCATTGAAGACAATGAAAGGGAGGTTGAGGAGATTTGATACGATCTGATTTTGGCACACTCTTCATCATTGACAACAACAAATATTCCATCATCTTTGGTAGTCATGACACATGGGGGCATGAGAGACACTCATGATTTGAGGGAGGAGCCTCTTGTGAGGATCTTGCATGAGGATAATTCTGAGTTATGGGTGTTTGAGGAGTGGTTTGACACAGATGTTTTTGACCATGCACCTGTTTTGCAATGTGGTCCACTTCTGTTGGAGAACCCACTAAAGGCTCAATGCTTAGCTATAGTGGAGATACTTGAGCACATCCCTTGTGGACTAGGTTGTAGGGAAGTATATGCATCCATGGATTGGGTGGATAGGTACATGACAAACATGGTCACACTCTGGGATGCAGGTTCAAGCATCATCAATAGAATGATGGATATAGTAGTGCCTATAGAATACATGTTGGTACATGACGATTCAAAGATCGAAAGCAATGTACAAGGGTATTCATTAACACTTGGAAGTGTGCAATGGAGTTGTGGGGTGTTTCTTCTAGGGATACCTCTTGATAGAGTCCTCAAGCATACCATTGAGTTGAGGTTACCCATGGTCGGTGAGTGGATGGGTGAGCCTCAAGGGTCATCATATCCCTTGATGATAAGTCTACATATGAGATATCATCATATGAGGATCAGAGAGTAGGATAGGCACAAGTATGCTTCCAAACTTCATTATGATATATTTGTTGTACCCTTGGGGTTGACTAACACTCTAGTCACTTTCTGGTCTTGCAGGCAGTGGTAGAGGCATATATTGTTGTTATTTTATTCCATCAATATATATAGTAGGACATG
>JASDQU010014122.1:57569-112348 GCA_032191745.1 Picea mariana
CTCATCATGTTAAAGCAAATAAAACACTTCAAACAATGGAACAATTAAAGAAGGCAGTGCAAGCAAGCAACAAACCAATAATTGTTTCAAATGAAGTAATTGATCTTAAGCAAGAACAAGAAATGATTGTTGAATGGAAAATCAATCATAAGTTGCTTCAAGATAAGCTCATGTCATGCAAATATCTCAAGTATATTAGCTCATTTGCAGTCATCTTTTTGATACTGTCATTAGTAATGTTTTCTACGTGGATGATAGTGGCTTCAGTAAGATGTAACAGGGTTCAAATGGCTAACAATATACTGTCAGTTGTCATGATTGTGTTATAGTTGATATTGATGAGACAGGTGCACAGGACAGAGTTCAGAGACAGAGGACAAGCCGGGTGGCCTATCCCGAGCTTGTTGATTGGTCAGTAACCTTTTGGGGACCAAAAGGTCTTTTTGTGGGGAGGTGTGATCCAGAATCAGATCCAGAAGCTTGACAGGGCTTAAAAATGCTCAAAAAATGAAAGTGCTCAGAATCCTACGAAACCAGTGCCATTGCGTCCGTCTCATCTTCCTGATTCTGGAGGTATATTTACTTCGTCAAACGGGCTCCGTATGCGCAAGATAATCACGTTTTGTCTGAAAAGGCAAACATGCAAAAAAAGGGGATGACTGTACAGTCCATACAGTGCCACGTGGCATGTTGACTGTACAGACCGTACGGTCCATACAGATGATGTGGTAGCTCCAGGAGGTGACATGTGGCAGGTTGATTTGGCGTACGGGCAGACAATTGGGCCAATCCATGGGTGACACGTGTCACCACTATAAGGGTGACACGTGGCATGGAATGACGTTTGCAGGTATGGTGGCAGACACGTGGCAAGCTGACAGGGCAGTACGGCATTTGATGCGTGGCAGGTGACGTGGACCAGTCGGCAATTGACACTTGGAAATTTGTGGTTGGTTATTGAGGTGCCACGTGGCCCAGTCATGGGCTGCCATGTGGCACCCTGTGGTTGGTTTATGGATTTTTATAAGATTTATATGGCGTGCACGGGAGTCGAACCCCTGACCTCCTATAGTGTATGGACTGGCAAGGCCAAGCTAGCCAACCTGCCCTCGTTTAGTTCTTATTTAAAATATGGAAAAAATAATATTTATTTTTGTTTAAAGTTTAAAACGATGGGGGAAAGGGCCGGGGCTTAGCCCCAGCCCTCGACATTGACGCATGACCCTTCCATGTAACCGAGAGTGCAGGTTTTAAAATAGTGTGGTTGTATTGGATAGGGCTTAGCCCTCGGATCCCGGGTGGATCCCACAAGACCGGGGCTATAGCCACCAAAAGGGTGCGGGAGGTTCTATTGTTAGCCCGTGGTTCCATAGAATACGCCACAGAATCGGGAGCTAGCAGACAGGGGGCACGCGAACTTGGAGCGTCGGGCCGCATGGTGGCCCATATGACCGCGAAAAGGGGGCGCACGCCCAAGCCTCGGGGCTAATGCCAAAAATTAAACTAAAGTGGGTTTTGTTATAAAGTATTGGGATTTTATTGATTATTATGACTATAACTAATTGATTTTCTCCATTTTTGGGAGATATTGGGCGTTTTTGGAGCCCAAATTTTGGGAGGAAGTTGGGGATGGATAACCAACTTCAGATCTATATAAACCAGGCCTGTTTGAGGCCATGAGAGATAGTCAAGGATAGTCCGAATAGAGTTATGCTGAAGGGAAGCCAAGCCAAAGCCATTTTTATGCAGGGAAGCTATTGAGGAGCAGATGCTGTCGGGCCATTTCTGGGAGCTCCGGATGTCCGTTTTGCATGCCGTTTTCTTTGCAGGGTTCTAGATATCTGGAAGAACATGACCAGATCAGTCTTGTAGCCAATTGGCACTACTGTGATTTACTTTTGAGCTTTTTAACATAAATAAAGAAACCTTCCCCACAGAGACAAAGGCCCAGAGACGTAGGCAAAGTTGTGCCGAACTCCGTTATCAATCTGCATGTTATGGTTTGCTGTCTATTATTTCATTTCAGATATACACATGTGTATATGGATGTCATAATTCCTCTTCTTTCCTCATTCTTTCATTAAGCTTCTCAATTGGATAATTAACGCATGCAAAATTAAAACTCAACCATAGTCATTAAAAATCAAACGGATCAGTTCTAAGTAGCTTTGATTTGTTTTCCTGTTCTGTAATCAAGTGTGCTATCTTCCTAGTCATGACATCTTTTAATGCCTGCTTTTTTTGTTGTAGGGCCTCTTCTTCTTTTCTTCTGGTATGATCTTTCTCGATCCATGTTTTTCCTAATAACATAATAAATGGAGCATTGTTCTCAATGAATATAACAACCTCAAAATATTACTCTGTCGAAGCTCCATGAGCACTCATAGATACGTGGGTGAGTCTTCCACATAGGGTTATCAACTTTCCCCTGAATAATCCTATTCCTCCTAATGAAGGAGTCATATCATGCTTTCCTAAAGCTTCCCAAGTTCTTTCTGTCATGATATTTACCTATGTTTCCTCATCCAGAACACAGTCTATGTTGAAGTCTCCTATTCTTGCTTCTATGCATTATTTTTCTTTGAAGATCTCTGATAAGTTGATATCTCTATGACCATTTAGGGTTTCTTTAATTTGCAGTAGTACAATCTCCGATTCTGTCTAAGGTTCTTCCATGGTCTCAGTTTCGTGACCTTCCTCAAGGTTTTCTTGTCTCATATTCATTCTTTCAAGCTTAGAAATCATTCTAGGGAAATCTAAAACTTCATGGTCCATAGATTTACAACAAAGACAACTAGGTCTTTTTCCACGACATTCCTTAGAAAGATGTCCCGGTCTTCTGCAACTGTAACAAAGGGTTAATCCTCTTTTTTTCTTAAATGATCCCCAACCTTTCCTGTACTGTGCACTAGGATCATAGTAACTAACCTACAAAAAATTCTTTCTAGGATCCTGTATCCATTTGTTAGTCCAAACATTCTTTCTATGCATAGGAATAACATATCTTTCATTATTTCTATCAGATCTACTCATATCAAACCTTCTCTCTTCTAGTTGTGCCCTAGTTTTCAGACTAGGATAACATTTATCAAACATAACTAGATCCATACTCTTGAAACAAAAATTTCCACTAATCTTACTTTCAACAGAGCACGAAGCTTCCAGATCTAAAAATTTTCACTATTATTACCTTTATCAAAGCACAAAGCTTCGAGATCTTACCTTTTTTCTTTAGATATGACTTCTCTTCTTAGCATAGAGATTTATAGGTCAAGTAGAATATTGCGCACTAAGGCAACAGATCTATGCACAAAAATTTCTTTCTTTCTTTCAGTTCCTAGCAATCACAGTTTCACGTCCCGACAATGGAACCATTTGTTGGCATAGGGGCAGAGCCAGGGTTCAACGCTACAACAACGCACCAAAAAAACCCTAACTACCGACCCTTTCGGAAACACATACAGAGTAGATGAAGTCTCACCCAAGGTAGAGGCAAGGGTGGTTGCAAGACTCCAGTGTCTTCAACCTTAGCTGGGACACATATATGTGATTGTGACACCTTAACAAAGCACTTAGCAGTTGCAATTTGTTAATATTCAGCCTTAGTTTACATTGCAGTTAGACCCTAACAACAAATCAATGAAATATTCACACAGATCCAATATAATCACGCACTTCACAACAACATAAGTCACATCTAACATTCATTCACATTATTCAGCACTAAGCTATCATATCAGATACATCTAACATACATCAACGCACTAAGCATTCAATCACATAGACAAGAGAACAATCAGAAAGCACATAGCAACCACAATGTAGAATATATGTGGTCCACCCCCACCCCAGGGCTACGTCCACCAACTCTTCTTCTTTATTTCTTTCTGTCAATATTCTACATGCACAGAGCCATGATATCTTACTCCCCAGAGGACATGAGATCTGCACACCTTGCTAGATCCTCCTTCCCTGTAATACAACACAAAGCCTTCCACAATCTCTTACAATCACTTGCACTTATCTTTGCAAGTCTCACATAGTATGCACAAAGCAATTACAATTACCAATTTCACTTAGCATCACATACGTTTCCTCCTTCGATCATATAGATTGAGCTCTAGCACTTAGCACCTTCTGGCAGCCTCTTCTTACATCACCTAGATATCTTATTTATACATTACAAAATGGGCCTAAACATGGGTAAACCCATGGGCCAACATCCCATACCCGTTACATAATACCAAAACCAAAAAATCCCTAAAAGGGGGCCGAGATCCCGCGATCTCTGCTTCGACTTGCGCTCCGACTTTGACAGCATGTTGAAGTCCCAAAGTAGGTCAAACATGACCAAATATCCTCAAAACTTGGTCAAGGGACAAAAGTGACCAAGCTATTTGGATATGATTATGAGGTCATTTACAAGAAAGGAAAAGACAATGTGGTTGCATGTGCTATTTCAAGAAAATATGAAGATGAAGTGTCCCTCTTTTCTCTATCCTTCATTGTACCAGATTGGCTCCAAGATGTTCACCAGGAAAGGCTTATACAAACTCCCAAATTGTCGCGTATGATCCAAAAATTTCAATACAATTCTCCAGTTTCTCCAGAGTACTCTTGGAACAATGAAGAGATTCACTACAAAGGTCATATGTATTTAAGAAAACAGTCACAACTTAAATCCACAGTGCTATCTGAGCTTCATGCTACACCCATAGCTGGGAATTTTGGGTTTACCAAAACCTATGAAAGGGTCAAATGTTCTTTTTTCTAGGATGTTATGAAACATGACGTTCACACCTTTGTGGTGGAATGTGATGTATGCCAATGCAACAAGGGAGAAACAATCAAAGCACCAAGAACACTACAACCACTTCCAATTCCACCCGTTATTTGGAGGGATAGTTTTATGGATTTCATTGTTGGCTTTGCCTAAATCGGGCAATAAATCAGTCATCATGGTGGTCATCGATTGTATTTCCAAATATGCTCATTTTTGTGCTCTTGAATGCCCCTTCACTGCCTCCACAGTGGCTCAACTTTTCATGGATCATATCTTCAAGATTCATGGAATGCCTCATTCCATTGTCTCTCACCAAGATCCCACTTTCACTAGCAATTTTTCGCAAGAATTGTTCAGGCTACAGAGCACACAATTGCATCTCAACACAACATATCATCCCTAGACTGATAGTGAAACTAAAGTTGTCAACAAGTGTTTGGAAACATATTTGAGGTGTTTTGCATCAGAGAGGAAAAATAAGTGGGCTCAATGGTACCCCTTGTTGAATGGTGTTACAATACTTCTTACCATAGAACTACTCACATGACTCCTTTTGAAGCATTATATGGAAAAAAGTCTCCTTCAGTTCTCTCATACATGCCTGGTGTCTTGAAGGTCTAGGCATTTGACCAAAATATCATAGTTCAAGAGGCTATTCTCCATAACCTCAAAGAGGATTTGGTCTTGGCTTAGAATCAGATGAAGCAACAAGCAGATCAAGGTCACTCAAAACATCAATTTGTTGAAGGGGACTAGGTGTTTCTTCGACTGCAACCTTATAAGCATACTTCACTCAAGGGTGACCATTGTCAGAAGTTGGTGCCCAAATTTAATGGTCCTTATACATTTCTTAAGTGCATGGGACAGGTGGACTATCTGTTATATTTTTCTAGTCATTCTAAGCTCCATCTTTCATTTCATGTCTCCTGCTTAAAGAAGGTGATTGGAATTAAGTGCCAAACTCAAACCAGTATTCCCAAGTTGGATGAAGAAGGTTCCATATGGTTGCAGCCACAAGAAGTCTTGGAATAGCGTGAGCGTCATCTCGGCCAGTTTACCATCAAGGAAGTGTTAGTATAGTGGAAAGATACAACTCCAACAAATGCCACCTGGGAGCCAACTACCATTCTGTAACAATTTCCTCATCTCAATTCTTGAGGACAAGGTTTCTTTTAAGGGTGAGGGTATGTTAGGGACCTAACCTCCCTAACCCATCACATAGGTAGAATAATATATTTTCCATGTAATAAAGGCCAATATTAATAAGGCCTAGTAATAAGGAAGAATAAGTCAAACATAACAATACATAATAGAAGCTTTCGCTTCTAGAAGATATTCCTCTAGATTGTTCTTTTGGTATATAGATTTAGTATAAATAAGAGTCGAGGGTAGGGGAAGTCTTATCTTGAGAATTATTGTAATAGAGCACTACTCTGTTGGAGGTTTCCCCTTGAAGAGGCATTATTTTGGTAAGGTTTCCCCTAATAGAGCATTATTTTGGTGTTGTGGTTTTATCTATTGTGTTGTTCCACTGTTATTCTCTGCAACATTTATGTTTTCAGCGATTATAATATATCTGATACCTCTCTCTCTATATACACATGATGTGAATACATGGAACTGTCAAGTCATAGTCATAATTAATGGATTCTTGGTGTTGCACATTTCATTAACAGATAGAGGTAGGGAATATACAAATTCATTGCTATCATGGTTTTTTTTCTTGAGAATGGGTGCGAGCAAAATTACACATTAAGGTGACATTTTTTGGTGCTAAGTGCTTTCCCAAAAATAGTGCACTGCTAAGGTTTATGCTCATGACCTTCTAATATTTTTCATGCCCATGTCTTAAATTGTTGGGGGATCTTGCTCCCTCTCCCACCTTGTTTCTTAAGAATTAATAACCTTCAAAGTTTTGGATGATTTTGATGTGAAAAGGTTTAAGATCAATATAATTGATCTTATTTATAGTTTTCTAAAATATTTTAGGTAACCTTTGATAACTTGGTAAAATATGGAGGCCCTATCAATAGGCTCTAATATTTTCAAAACAATTCATTATAGGAAAGTTCATCAACTCTTGGTTGAATTCAAAGATCCTAGAAGGGTGGATTAAATAACACGAGGTGCCTCTCATCCAAGGTTTGATAATCATTTTGTTAAGGTAATTTTTATTATGAAAAAGGATTTTATTCTTTTATCTTTGAACGCATAGAGGGTAGTGCGGGTAGTGCTAGAGTATTTATAGGGGGCTCTGATTTGTGCCCTCATGGTTTATATATAAATCACTAGATATTAAAATTTAGCCTTGAAGAGAAAATCCCAATAATAATTTTTATATGGGACCATCTACCATTCCTATTGATGATTTTTTAGGATGATTAAACTTTGAAGAAGATAGGGAATAGACTTATGCAAGGAGGATTGACCCTTTATGCTAACCACACAACTAATATCAATATTAATACTCAAACTGATTACACCAAACACATCTCATATTTTCACACTCACTTGAGATCAAAATAAAATGCACTTTTTGTATAGACATCATTCATAACAATCAAATTTCTTCTTATGTGATTCAAAATATATTTCACACCATCCTTTATTCCCATTGGCATTTAGATGTTGCACATACACCAATTATCATTCTTTGTGTCAACTAATATAGGTTAGTCTTCTTAGTATTCATGGTGATAAACATTAAAAGATTTAATTCACTCTTGTTGGATGACCACATACACAATTATGTCAACAATAAGTCCCCTCAATATGAACACATTTTCAATACTACTACACTAGCATTGGTGAGAGAGAGATTGATGATATATATACATATATATAATTTGGAAAGAAAAATAAAACAAACATTTCCTATGAATTTTGGGCTCGTAGTAGAAAAATGAGTTAAGTATATAGTTTTTAATTTAAGGTCTAATAATTACAAATATTTAGATTGGTTATGGTTGTTTAAAAATATAAAATCTAGGATTTCTTGTTGGTGTCATAGGTGGTTGTCTCAAGGAGGAAAATTATTTTTGGTGGAATCTATTTTGGAAATCATTCCAATTTATTAGTTATCTATAGCCCATATCCGAAAAGGCATTATGGATAAGATTAGAAAGTAATGTTTTAGCTTCTTATCGACAGAGAAGAAGGAAATTGAAGGAATTCATCTAGTCAAATGGTCAAACATCACTAAATTAGAGGAGCCAAAGGGGTAGGGAATGGAAAATATTTATGTTTTCAGTTAATCATTTGCAGTAAAAGAAAGCCTTGGGAGATTATTATTTAGTGAGGGCTTGCGAGGAAGAGTGATGACGTAAAAATAAATTAGTAATAACTTGATACAAAGTTGGATCAAAATGGAAATAAGATATGTTAAGGGTGCTTCAAATGTGTGGACATGATTGGTGAACATATTTCCTCTAATTGGTATCTAGATAGCTTCTAATTTGGTAGAGGAAATTGAGTCAGAATAGGTGAAGACCCATGGATTGGGTGCAATGGAAATTATAGGTTGTCTAATCCATTGCTATTGTATCTACATGCTATGGGGATTGCTATGCTTGCAGACAGATCTAGTAAAGAGGTCCTAGTGGCTAGTTTCAAGGATGGAAAACTACATAGGTGTTAATTCTTCAAGGTGAAAACGTAGCATATATGTCTTGGTATGTAAGACTATTGAAGCCCAATGCCATTCATCTGTCAGATCAAGATGATGAGAAAAATTGGCTAAAGAACAAATATTCAAGAGATCTAACAACAATGTTAAGGTATTGTTGTAGCTATATTTGGTCACCCTTGATCACCCATGTTTATTCTGACCATTTATGCATGATTTCTCTATGAATTTCCACTCCTTTTATATGTTTTTTGAGCCTATCACTAGATGCTCACTAGTTTGCTTCTGACAACTCATGAGCTCCTATCTAGTTTATTTTATGCAACTCATGAGCACCTAAAAAATGGCACAAAAAAAATAAAAATGATGCAAAATGCACAATCCTGAGCAGGGATCATAGAGCTCGCACACTTCTACACCTCAGATCACAATCCCCAATGACTAGAACAATTTTATCAACATATAAATAAGATTTCTATGTTGGCGAAAGGGCCAATACCAATTGATATACCTGCAAACTAGAGAATTGTTTGGAAAATTATCCTATATTTGTATAGTCTCCTCATGATCAAAACACCTTGAATCTGAAATCCTTGTCTTTCCTTGAGTAGGGTCTGAATACTCATTAGATTTTCCTTCCAAAGTAAGACTGTGACTCTCTAGCAGAGTTGATATTGATAAGCAACTTAGGTGGAGGAACCCAAACTTTGGTGACAAAGGTGTCGTCAACAAGAATTAGGTATAAAACTTGTTGTTACTTTTACATTACTGCTCTCCCCCCTAAATTCAATGTAGATTTTCTTCTTGATTTGTTTTTGAATGATTGAATTGTGGATGAAATTAATTTACCTATTGTTAATTATAATTCATTTATTGCAAGTTTATATTATTCATCTATATGGTTGATCGAGTTTGAAGATAGTTGGTTTCTTGATTTGTGTGAAAATTTGAATAAGGAGATTGTATTGGAGGATTTCCATCTAGAGATTGCTTGCAAAGGTCAAGGTGATTCTACATTTAATCCTAGGTACTTTCCTCTATTATCCTTTTCACATTCAATAGTATAAATCATGGGTTCTGGAAAGATAGTTATATTTAATTTCTTTATTGGTGAGATCAACCTTGCTCATTAGGTATTTCATACTAACGTAAATGGTGACTCCATTGGGGAGAATTCATTGAATTATTCCTATTAGGGTTGTCCTCTCAATTTTCTCTATCTTTTCAATTTGGCTAGTTTCTAATTTTTGACAATTTTTATCTATTACAGTAAGATCATTAAAATCTAAGGTTGTCTACCTACTTTTTTTTATTTTTTCACCTACTATGTTATTTGTTTGTGACTATTTTTAAATACCATAATGAATGCTCACTATTTTTATTCATACAGCCCATGAGTAGCACATGATTTTCCTTCTTTCAAATCACAAGTAGCACACAAGTTGCCTTCTCCCAACCTGCGAGCTTGTCTTGTAGCAAAGACAAATTTTCTCAGCCTTGGAATATGACTTTCCAATTTTGACATATTCTTAAAATATGAGAATCTTGTTAGATTCAATTGGGAAATATTTCACCCCTTTAGGTGTTGTTGATCCATATTCATGATTAACATTTGGATTCATATAACTATCCATAAATTTCTTCCTTTGTTTCTCCTTTCTTTTTGAATCTATTTACTTAGTCTCTTTTTCTCCTTTCAAGTTCTCCAAAATCTTAGTCATTTTTTAGTGACGCGGGAGTAGTAATGCGGGTATACAACATGTCCCATACCTGCACACCCTAAAGTATGCAAAACTGCATTCGCTCTACATGCAAATCACACCTCTTACCTCCACGTCCTCTAAAATGCACCTTTTTCTCTTACCTTTTATACTTAGTCGTTTTCTTGAAATGCGGATGTGGGACAACTGACCCTACCATTTACATTTTTCCCATGTCCACAAACCCGCATACTTGCAGACCCTCAATCCCACCTTCTACAAAATGAACCTCTTAGTTTCACAACCCGAAAATTTACCCTCTCCCATACTTAACCAATTTCCTTACTTTGGGTGTGAGGCACTTTCACTTCTACCTTTTTCATTTACATATGCTTCCATACCCGCATACCCACATTCTCATGTACTACATAATGCACTTTCTAACCTTCATATTGCACCTCCATACTTACCACTTTTCATCCGCCACGACATCCCATCACATTTATTTCTTCTACCACATCAACTACTACTTGTGTGAACATGACGTCGTTATTAAATTCATGAAAATATTGTAAACCTTGTAATAAATTCAAATCTCATTGTGTAGGCTGAAAAATTTAAAATAAGGTTTACAATAATCAAAGTATTAGGAAAATAAATGGTTAAATTAAATAAGAGCTAGTATGCCGAGCTGCAAATATCGAAAATAGTTCCACCTATTTCCAAAGCTAAAAGTAGAGAAAATAATGTCAAGTAAGAGAAAGGAATTGTATTGAGGGGATACACTAAACATACTGGGGCATGAGAATCAAGAGTTTTAGTGGCCGCAAGCATAAAACTACTATAAGCCTCTCTCTTTGGCTGAGAAAAAGATGAACCTTATTTGGACCTTAGACATAGCGCTTGCTAGCTGCGTACCAGAGGTAACGAGTTTTAGAGAACTTGTCCAATGGTGTGCAAAAAAATTCAATTCAGAGAAGAGAATAATCCAACTTTAAGGGAAACAACCCATTTCTTTATCTCCTTTAGTATGTACCAGAATTTTGTAGCTTCCCATGCCCACCATGCGATTCAAGAGAGAAGAGGCTAATGAATTCCTCAAATAACATAAAGGAGGAGATAAATTTCTTAATAATTATCTGGTCGACCCAAACAATAACACTAGTGTTTCCAAAATTGAGGTAAGTTCCTTGAAAAACCCATAGAAAGAATTTTCATAGTTATTTGCTTGTATTATTGGTTGAGAATATACAACATATGTGCCAAGAAATATTATTTATGTACTTCACTTTTTTGTACATGAAAATGCCATCATAGATTGGGGCCACATTATCTCTAGTGAATTTTCATTCTAGTTAAGTAATTTGAAAAAGACACATAAATTCTATATGACGTCCTACCTCATTTTTGCCAAATCCTACTATTATGTATTTGAGGACTTGGCGAGGGCAAGGAGCATTGATTATAAAGTATAATCAATATTCCCCTAGTATTCATCCCTATATAGAAACAAAGCTCAGTATAACTTTTATCCGGTCCATAATTGTTTCATTTCAGAATTCAAGAAGTCAAATTTTGACTCTAGCACATTAAGGTTATCACTCGAAGCCACCACCTTTCTCACGGGGAAAGGAATTTTTGAGACTTTCAAGGATTTTAGTATTATTAGGATATTTGGGTGTGAAGAAAAACCTTTCCTTCTCCCAATCTATGTATCCGACACACATTTTGTAGTGGAAATTTGTAGGAAATATAAAACTTGGACTCACTTTTTCAATGAAAAGAGAAAAAAGCAATTCATTCCCCTACCTTGGAAAGTTGGAGAAATTACAGTAAAACATATAGCCCATCTGGATGAACCTGCAAGTCATTTTGACTAGCTCGGATTAAAGGAAACTGAACTTGTTGAGGGTTTCGACCTGAATGATATGTTTACTACACATATGGAATCAATTGGTTATTCTTCTTACTTTAACAAAATTGAGAAATTTAAATAAGGAGGTGGAGATAAATTAGATCTCCCTGAAGTTTCAGTTGACCAAGATTTGAATGACATGGAGAAATTGATTAGTACTAATGAAGGATACAGACAACATGGAAGAGAAATAATAGACATAAATCCTAATTCACCAACCGTTTCCCAAAAAATTACCTTGGTAAGAGTGAAACCTAGAAGAAATGGTATCAAGATGAGAAAGACATCGAATGGAAGTTCAGATGATGGCGGTGATAAAGACCCACCAGAGAAAAACCTTGTAAAATATCATACCATATATACTTATGTGAAAAGAAAAAGGAATACACAAACAACAAGGTTAAGCATACCTCAAACCCAAGAAATCCCTTGAGCCAAGGATGTGAATGAGATTATCAAAGAAGCCAGTTGGTTTGAGAAAATACTACTAGAAACTTGAGAAATCATTGACGCCCTAATCACCTAGGAACCAAAAATTTTCAAAGAGGAATATGTAACCTTGCACCACATGGCCTACAATCAAGTGTCCAAAAAGTTGTTAATTGGAAAAGTTAATGCAAAAAATAAGAAGTCGTAGAGAGATCAAAATCACCGATTGAATTCGACAGAGTTGCACCACCGAAGATTGCACAATTCCATGATGCAACCGGAGAAACCCTGAAACAGTCTCTCAAAACTATGGAAAAAGAAAAGTTGGAACTAAAACAAAGAACAAAAGAATTAGAGACAACCTTAATTCTAGGGCCTTTATTTCCAGAACCTTTGAGTACAATTCAACCAACTCTTGGTTTCAAAGATGTCCCAGAAAGAAATAACAAATATAAAGGTTCATCAAGTTTACTACAAGAAATAAGAAAATATGTTGGAGACATGATCCATAAAAGGATAGATTTGATTCAATAAATTTGGGATCTCACTCAAAATGCCACTAACTTTGCAACAATAATCAATAATTTTAAAGAATATCTTCAGAAAGACCTGGAAAATGATGAAGGTTTCTACAAGGATGATATGGGGAAATTTTCAGCCAGAATTTCAATCTTAAGATATATCCACAGAAGAGAGCAGAACCTTCCTTCAAATACTAGGATGAAGCAAATAAGTGCATGTTAGTTGAAGATAATTAAAAATTTTAAAGAAATGATAAGTGAATTAGATGCTTTGAAAAAAAAAGAGGTGACTTATTCTTTAATCTTTTTGACCTTACGAAAGAACCTGATGGCTTGAGTTTATTAATGGATACAATTATTTCATCTAAAGAAACATTAATAGAAAAACTCAATGTATTAAAATTTTCCTGGGAAAATGAGTTCATCGAAACAATAGAATTATCCGAAGAGGAATTCAAGAGGTGGATAGTTAGATACATCAATATAAATGATGAGGTAGATGACACGTTACACCAATTAGGAATGGATTTGAGAGAAATGGAGAATGGATTGTTCAAGATAAATACAAGGCATGAGATCACGCTGGAACCCATCAGGGAACATATTGAGGAATGGTTAAGAAAAGATTTAATCAAAATTACTGATCTAGATCAAAAAGAAACATTTGCAACAATTATGCCACCTCAACAATAGCAAGGATATACAAAAGAGGCCCCTTTGTAATGTCCCCATTTTTGGATTCCCCTGCCCTATAGTCAGAGGCAACCTTATGAATTTATGTTAGTCTGACGAGAGGAGTAAAATGAGGATAATAGTGATCTAGGGAAATTGGAGGATTTATATGATGCCCATGTTAGTCCATTCAACATATTTCATCATGAAAGTCATCTCCGCATAGTTCTCTCTTGGCTATGTGGCATTTCGACAATTTTCGTAATTCTGGGTTATTATTGAGCACATTTTAATGAAATACACTAAATATATTATTTGGATCATATTATATAAGGGAATACCATAGTGTAATATATTGTCGGAACCATAATGAAAGGATCTAAAGTTTGGGATAATGAGAAAGGGATTTATGATGTTTGGGAATGTCCTAGAAGCCAATTAATCACTTTCCAACATTAAAAGGGGTTTAAAAAGGGTTATAAAGTGATTTTAATCTTCACGTGGATTTGGTCAAAGGGAAGAAATATCTAGAAGGGGTTTCATAGAAGTATAAAGGAAGGGTAACACTTCACCTTTCTCACTATGATTTGATCTCTTATTTGGAGTGCTCCTGAGAGCCAAGTTTTTGTTGGGGTTTTGACAAAACCCTTCCACACTTCAGTTTTGTTTTAGTGGTGAAATATCCACCATAGCTAGACAAAGAGGGGGATCCACCTAGGATTTCAACTGGAGCTTCATTACATTTTTTGTATTCAATTCTTCATGCAACAATTTGTTTATGGATATCGTAGGATTTCTAGGAGGACCGATTTATCTTTTTGTGCAGGCCCATTTATCTTTTTTGGTAGGGCGTGGAGATTGTTAGAAACAACAAGGGGTTTGGTGGAGGTCATGGTAGTTCATTGGAGGGTCTAGGGAAGATGCAACTCTCCCTAGTTTATGGATAATGGTAATAAGGGTATCGTAAAGGCACTGGAATAGGGATGTAGTCCCTTTGAGGTGAAATGTAGACTAGGAGAGGGCCGCGGGCCCTAGCTTGATGGGTCACAAGCTTAGTAGGAGGGTCAAGAGCCCAAACTTCAGAACTGAGTGGGTGTGAGGAGGGTTGAGACCTCCATTGTGCAATAGAAAATAGGGGAAGGGCCACAAGAATATGTTGCAGGCTGAGGGACATAGAAAGGGAATCGTAGGCACTTGGGAATTGAGCAAAGAAGGGGGTTGAATTCCATAACAGCTGGGCAGAGGAGATTGGAAAAGGAAATGAGCTGTAGGATATTACAACAATGGGAAACAACTCTTGGGAGTCATAGGCATCATTATCTAGGTTTTTTATTGAGTTTGGTAGTGTTTACTATTTGCATTACATTTGTTATGAAAACCATTAGAGATCCTTTGTGATTGTATTTCATACTTCATTCATAAGAAATATGCCAATGTTATCTCTTTTATTTCTGGTGTATTTAATTTGCATGCCATATGTTTGATGAAATGTCTACAAATACAATACATGTAAAGTCTTTGTCAAAAGTTTCCAAAGAATCTATGTCCTAAAAACAAAGGTATTAACCATACATTTGGACAACAAACATTAATATTCCATCCTACCATGTTTAGGGATATTATAGTGTTATCAGAGATGTGCATCCTGCCATCCTGAGATGAAATCAATGAAAATACATTTTCATATTGTTTCCGTGAAGTAACCAAAACTTATTCCAGTGATGCAGTGATATAAGAAGATAAATACAAAACGCCTGACTAAAATTACAAGGGAGTTAGTAGCAATTAGATACATGCCTTACTACTGGGATTATTTAGCATTGGGTGAGGAAATCTGTGTAGCTTTTCCCTTTCGAGGCTATTTCACCCTCAAGTAAGGAAGTTGGCCCAAATATTTGGACGAGGATTACTTGAAAGGCACATGGAAAAAATTCAAGAGAGATGAGCATGAAGGACAAGCATAGGAGTATGCATCTAGCCATGAAGAGGATGTGTGCATAGAGAAATACCAAATAACAGCCTGTGATACACCATCAGAGCTGACCAATGAGGTCAATGAAACTAGTGTGTTGGATGGGAAAGATGAGGATGAAACATCTTGTCCTACTCATGATGACTATGAGAATATGTTCCAATCAACTGATGTTGAGGATCCAACATATCCCCTTATGTATGATGCTTATGAAAAGGGTGGTTCAAGCATGCTAGCACCTAAGTATGATGTAGGTTCAACACCTCATCCTAGTTATGACATGTATGGTGATGCATGCGTGGAAGATGACAAAAAAGGGGATGATTTGGTGGACGAGAACAAATCAGAAAACTTGTATGAGAAGGGTAGTCCACATTGCACGACATCATATAGTGAGTCAGTTGATCCCTTGCGTGACAACCCACACCATATTGATGAAGTAAAATTTCGTGACTTGGAGAACCAACTATTGTTCACAGAGGAGAAAATTGTGTAGGTGTTTACAAGGGTAGATGGTGCTCGTAAGTTTATTGAAGACCTTATGTGGAAGATGCAGTTGGAGAAAAGGAAAAATGGAATTGCAGATGAAGTCACTAGTACCCAATTGTGCATCATCAAACAAGTGCTAGAGAAGGTGGAATATGATTACTTGCAGTTGTTCATGGATAGAGACCTTGCTCTTAATTTCATTGAAGACAATGAAAGGGAGGTTGAGGATATTTGATACCATCTGAGTTTGGCACACTCTTAATCATTGAAAACAACAAAGATTCCATCATCTTTGGTAGTCATGACACATGGGGGCATGAGAGACACTCATGATTTGAGGGAGGAGCCTCTTGTGAGGATCCTGCATGAGGATAATTCTGAGCTATGGGTGTTTGAGGAGAGGTTTGACACAGATGTTTTTGACCATGCACCTATTTTGCAATGTGGTCCACTTCTGTTGGAGAACCCACTAAAGGCTCAATGCTTAGCTATAGAGGAGATAGTTGAGCACATCCCTTGTGGACCAGGTTGTAAGGAAGTATATGCATCCATGGATTGGGTGGACAGGTACATGAAAAACATGGTCACACTCTGGGATGTAGGTTCAAGTGTCATCAATAAAATGATGGATATAGTAGTGCCTATAGAATACATGTTGGTACATGACGATTCAATGATCGAAAGTAGTGTACAAGGGTATTCATTAACACTTGGAAGTGTGCAATGGAGTTGTGGGGTGTTTCTTCTAGGGATACCTCTTGATAGAGTCCTCAAGCATACCATTGAGTTGAGGTTACCCATGATCGGTGAGTGGATGGGTGAGCCTCAAGGGTCATCGTATCCCTTGATGATAAGTCTACATATGAGATATCATCATATGAGGATCAGGGAGTAAGATAGGCACATGTATGCTTCCAGACTTTATTATGATATATTGGTTGTACCCTTGGGGTTGACTAACACTCTAGTCACTTTATGGTCTTGCAGGCAGTGGTATAGGCATATATTGTTGTTATTTGACTCCATCAATATATACAATAGGACATGAGAGGATCATTGGAGCGAGTTGGATGAGACATGGTGCATTATGGCCATGAAAAATGTCTTTCATTGGGGCATTGTGATTAGTGCACATAGTGCACATGAGGATATCCATACTCTATTGGATCATTTCATAGAGATTTCAACATGCATTGGGAGTGGTGGAATTCCAAGTTGTTGGGATCCTGACATTCATCAAAGTGATAGAATTTTGCGAATGATGAGGATGATTGAGATTATCGTGTCAGTGATTGGACTGCGTCATTGTGGGGTTGTTGTGAAATGATTTGTTGAGCTTTGGAAAGATATAATTTCCCTCACGATACCTAGGATCGATTCGATCCATAGGTTGGAAGACTTTGACTTCACTGACATGTTTTGGTGAGACATGATCCAGGGTAGTGAGTTCCATCTTTTCAGGGATTTTAGCTTAGGGGCCAATGAGAGGAGAGCATAGTCTGAGTATGGCAGTCAGACGATTATGATCAGTGGGGTGCAATTCCAACATGATGGTTCCTCTCATATATTATCTTGGAACCTTGGGACTACAGTGTTTGATAGATCAAAAGGTGGTATAGATGAGATGATCAGTTTTTTCCTTTTAGAGTTTACTCTTGGGATAATTATGATTGGTTGCTTGGAGGAGTGGTATTTCGAGGAGTTGATCGAGTTTGTGCAACTTATGATTTTCTATCTTATTAGGGGTAGTCAAATAGATTCTTGTGTTATCACCTTGCAGATCGATGATAAGAGTAGAGGGTGCTTCCCATCATACATGGAAGTTTGGGACCCTGGTGACTTTATCACTTGCAAGCAGGTCCAAGAGAGGTTTGCATGGAGAGACTTTGTAGATAATATTTTGGGAGATATGGAGAAGTGTATGAATACTCAATAGTACAAGTCGGGGCACACTCATGTAGCAGGGTTGATGCAGCCCTTGCCCATTTCTGAGCGAGAGTGAGAGAGCATGTTGATCGATTACATCACATATTTATCGAGGGTGTAGGGAGAATATAGTATGTGTGCATCGATTGACCGTTCATAAAATTTCATGCACTTTCCGATGATGTATTTGGAGTGTGGGGAAACACAGGTAATAGAGCTATCCAGTGGAGAGAAACTCAGAGTCATTGCTAGTGATCCGGAAAAAAATTATTTTCTGGTATTCTAGATTGAGCATGAAAGTGGATCTGTAGGTCATGAATTCACATGGGTGTTTTTGCGGGCTACTATTCATGGTAGTAGGTTCATCCCTTACAAGAATCTCAACTTGGAGTTTCAGAAGAGGAGGATGTAGATTGGGCACGATGATCGAGAAATTATGATCAGAGTGGCGTAGTGTCAACATGGTGGTTCCTTTCTGAGATTAGCTTGGGACCCTAGGATTCCAGTATTAGACTGCTCAGTAGTTGACATAGAGGAAGGGGTCATTTTTTTCTTTCAGTACATTGTTCCCTAGTAGAGAATTTCCTTGAGGGGTTGATCGAGTTGTTGAAATATCGAGTTTTTCTACTTAGTGACAATATTTAGGAGGCCTCTTATGTCAACACCTTTCCGGATCATGCATTGAGTGGAGGATGATTCAAATCCTCTAGGGTCGTTTGGGAACCTGGTATATTTGTTAGTTTGAGTCTATCTTAGTCAATGGAGTGCTAGGTTTTTATGGCATTGCTTGAGGAAAAACAATCTTTGGGAAGGGAGGAATGTAATGTCCCCATTTTTGGATTCCCCTGCCTTGTAGTCAGAGGTGACCTTATGAGTTTATGTCAACCTGACCAGAGGAGTAAAATGAGGACAAAAATGAGCTCATAATATTTGGAGTATTTATATGCCCCCCAGGCTAGTCCATTCACCATCTTTCATCATTAGGATCATCTCCGTACAATTCACTATAGGTTTTGTGGCATTCCGATGATTTTCGTAATTTTGGGTTGTTATTGAGCATATTTTAATTAAATACACTAAAGGTATTATTTGGATTATATTATCTAAGGGAATACCTTAGTGTAATATCCCATTGGAACCAAAATGAAAGGGTCTAAAGGTTGTGATAATGAGAAAGGGATTTCGTATGTCCGAGAATGTCCTAGAAGCCAATTATTAACTTTTCGACATTAAAAGGGGTTTGAAAAGGATTATAAAGTGATTTTAATCTTCATGTGGATTTGGTCAAAGGGAGGAAATATATAGAAGGGGGTTCAAAGAAGTGTAAAGGAAGGGTAGCACTTAACCTTCCTCATTATGATTTGATCTCTTATTGGGAGTGCTCTTGAGAGCCAATTTTTTGTTGGGCCCTTGGTTCGTTTGGGCTCCTTATGGGGTATTTCTTAACTATATCTTTCTTCTATGTGTCGATGGGTGATACTTCTGTTGCATTTGTAGTGTGGGTGGTTCTCCTACCTATGTCAATTTCTCTTGGTCCTGTCTATATGAGTTAGTGTGGAGGAGTGGCTTCTAATCTGTATATTAAGTTCCTGAACTGGGTAGTGAATGGCTCGACCAAAGGGAGAGTGAACCTACCTCTACCGCATCTAGTGATAGTGTGGGGTGGGTAGGGCTTGGAATTTATTTCTCTCCTTTATGGTTGAACCCCAATAAGCCCGATAACTAAATCCTTTCAGTACCAACCCCATGCCAATGCTTAAGTCAAACCCCCCAAAAACTGAATGCTTGCGTGTAAGTTCGTTTGTATTCCTCTTGAGTGCCTAATGGAGTGTTAGGCTTGTTGTAAGGTGTCCGTGTAACAACATATGAATAGATATCCTCTTTATATGGGTGTATTTCTTGTAAACTAGCTTATAGGCTTCCTAATGAGGTAATCTATAACTAACTAGGAATGTGAATTCTGAAGGTTGGTAGTGATCATAATATTTTCTTTAAGATCATAAAGAGTGTTTAGCTGATAACATTGTCATGATGATATCTTGCCATGTCATTTTCATGTTCATGCGAGTAATGGGGTCAGGGGGTTTACCCTTGGTAAGGGGGTTTGGGGAAGCGAGGACATGTGGATACGTCGTACAATTCGATATCTAATTGAACAATGTAGCTATTATTTACCAAAGCCCCATCCAAATCGTGCGAATTGAAAAAACCCTTCCACACTTTAGATTAGTTTTCGTGGTGAAATATCCACCCTAGCTATACCAAAAGGGGGATCCACCTGGGATTTCCACTGGAGCTTCCTTACATTGTTTGTCTTTAGTTATTCGTGTAGAAATTTGTTTGTGGATATCGTAGGCTTGTTGGGAGGACTTATTTATCTTGTTGTGCAAGCCCATTTATCATTTTTGGTAGGTTATGGATATTGTTAGAAACAAAAATTGGTTTGGTGGAGGCCGTGGTAGTTTTCTAGAGTGTCTAGGAGGGCCTAAACTCTCCCTATTTTCTGGATCGTGGTGAGAAGGGTGTTGTAATGCACTAGAGCAGGGCTTCAGTCCCTTTGAGGCACAATTTGGACTAGGAGAGGGTTGTGGGCCCTAGTTTGTTGGGTCACAATATTAGTAGGAGGGCCAAGAGCCGAAACTTCAGAATCGAGTGAGTGTGAGGAGGGTCGAGACCTCCATTGCACAAAAAAAATAGGGGAAGGGACGCAAGGATATTTTGTAGGCCAAGGGACAGAGAAAGGAAACCATAGGAACTTGGGAATTGAGTAGAGAAGGGGGTCGAGTTCCATAACAACTGGGAAGAAGATATTGGAGAAGGAAACGAGGTGATGGGAATATCTTCTAACAACGGGCAACAACTCTTATGATTAATATGCATCATTGTCTAGGTTTTGGCTTGAGTTTGGTAGTGTTTATTTTTTGCATTGCAACTGTTATGACAACCATTAAAGATCATTTGTGATTGTATTTCAGAATTCATTCATAAAAAATATTGTTGGAATAGGGGTATACCCAGGGTTCAATGCTTAACAACGCACCAAAAAAACCCCAACTACCAACCCTTTTGACAACACCTGCGAAGCATGCAAAGTCTCACCCAAGGTAGAAGCAAGGGGGGTTATAGGACATAGGTGTTTGTAACCAAGCTAGGACACATATCTTGGATACTAACACTTCATAGAATGTTTTGTTAATTCTTAGGAGTGACATGCATTAATTTATTCACCTTATTAACATCATAGAACATAATCTAAGGTAGATCTAGCGTAGTAACAACAAAATATTATGCACCTTAAATACTTAGCACTTAGCACTGTGAATAAGACTAACATTTTAACATAAGAAAAACATTTAAGAAAAAACTACATATTCATTACACATTCTAATCTAATCACTAAGAAAACATAACAGAGGTAACATTGCACAAAGCAAACCATAAGACACCAGATATACATTGTTCACCCCAGTGTGGGGCTACGCCCACCAACCGATTCGCCTCTTTATTATTCATCAATATCTTACATTCAGTTACTCTTGTGCACTAAGACACGGAGTCAAGCTTCGCACTAGGTAGGATATCTGCACACTGAGCCCCAGATCCTCCTTCCAAAACTAGGTCAAGACACAAAGCTTACTCTCTATCAAGCACAAAGCCTTAACACATAGACATTCCTTTGCACTAAGTAACTTTGTTCACACAGAACTACATTCAACTCCCATAACCCCCCTACTTATAAAATACATTCCTTTATTTATACTTTTAAAAACCCTTAAATAAGGCCTAAACATGGGAAAACCCCATGAGCCGACATCCCATAATGATTCGAATTATATTCGACATGAAATGAGAGCAGAGATATAATAAAGAAATGCACAAAAATATCGCAGATATTCAATAATATAACATAAATGTATCATATATGCAACCATAAACACATATATACAGTAATACATGATTTCTATTAATGAAAGAAATGTACAGAGTCTATAAAAATACAGAGTGAAAGACTCACTAGAATGGTGGCAACTTATCTTTGAGAAGAGATGTGACGAATAATCGCATTCTCAAGAAGATGATTACAATGAGGCTCTGAAGGAATTTGTTTACAATAAATAGGAATGCAAAAAATCCAAGACATCCAAAAACCTAACCCTAGGAGATGAAGCGACAAAAGTCACGTGGGCCCCATTTGGGTAAGTTAGTACATCAACTTCCTGGGGTCGTAACTTTTGCATACGATCACCGTTTTAGGTGCATGATAGCCCATTGGAAAGGTATCGTTGAGGAGATTCATTTTGGAGGAAATATCGAAGGGCTTCCATATTTCTCCCCATTTTACCAAAAACATCATTTAGGGACTCAAAATGGCCTTGGAAGTTAAAAACTGCTAAAAATATTAAATTACCAAAATTGCCAAAAAACTGTTTTGAGCCAGTTGGAAAAGGTGGGTGGCCACTGATATCCACCTGGATCACATAAACCCATTACAAAAAACCTAGAGGACCTTTGTTGGGTCCACATAGCCCGCCAAATCAATGAGATTCACGATCTCAGCTGCGCCTGGGCGCTCCTTCTTCAAACAATGTTTTGAAGTCCAAAAGTGGGCCAAATCTGACCAAGGTTTCCTCAAAACTTGGTCAAGGGCCAATAGGCCCCCAAAACTCACCTGTGACTCATCTTGATTCACTCAGGTTTGGATAGCGCTTCTTTGAAGACCTCGATCTTAACTCGAGCTGCCTCGACTTACTGTTTCACCTGAGCCTCCTGCTCAACGAGCTCTTGGATCATCTTCTCTCTAACATGCCCTTCCAGCTGTTTTTCTATTGCTGCAACCACTTGATCTAATTGTGATCCCTTTCCATCAATCTCTTCAAATACCTTGCAAGTTTCGTCTTGCACAGGTTGTAGCTTCTGCGTGACTTCCATTACCTTACCTTGGAGGGCAGTAATCTACTGCTGTACTGTGATCTACTCCTGGGATCTCTTCATTATTTCTACTACGGTGAGCAAATTCATCTGTGCCTACAATGACAATGCTTTCTGTTGCACCTCCTGTAAATGTGCTTCTAGTTTCCTCAGCTCTGGATTCTCAGCGAGCCGTTCATATGCCTGGGCACTCCTATCACTTAGTTTTTTAAGGTGAGGGCTCTTATTATTACTACTGTTTCCTTGGCAGACTCCTCCCTATGGACCAACACCTCTTGCAGTGTGTTGGGTACTATTTGGGCCTCCAATTCTATTATCCTGGCTTGAAGTTGCTGGATGATCTCAGTGAGCTTCACTATTTAATCTTCGATCGAATCTTAGTCCTGATCCTGTGCCAAGCCTAGCATAAAGTGACATGATTTAATCACCACTTCTTTGACCATGGCCTACTCTGCGAGCAACTTCTCCTTTTGCCTCTGTAGTTGGGGATTTTCCTCTTGGAGCTTCGCCTAAAGCTCTTCTTTCTCGCCTTCCTGGGCTGCTACATTTTTCGGCGCTGCTCTTAATTGTGCTAAGAATTCATATTTCTCCCTTTTCAAGGCTTCTGTAGCCTTCTCCTTCTCTTCATGTGCTTTCTGGAAGTGGGATTCTGTTACATCTACAATCCTTCTCAATTGGGTTGGTTCATCCCCCAATTCTTCAATATGCGGTGAGGAAGGTGCATATGGCGCAGTAGGTACTACGTGGACCAAGCGAATAACTTGTTGTAATTTCTTCAATTCCTTCTCAATTTTTCCATATATCTCCTCCCGCTTCTCTCCGTATCTTTGCAAGCTATCCTCGAAAGCATCCTCCATAGCTCCACAGACTAGACTAATGTCGTCCTCAGTGAGCGTGGCCTCTAACTGGGGCTTATTAGCATGCGTATTCTTCCTTGTTGAGGGTTTCTTTGGGGAAACCTTCCTCTTCTGTGGTGTTACTATCCCAACAGGGGGATCCTCAAGTGGAGGGGTGATAGCTTCGCCTCCTCCTTGCCCTTCTTCTCCTTCATCTCCTCCTCCCTGTCCCTCTGCTTTGTCTTATTCTCCTCCTGGTGAGCCAGACCCATTATCTTCAGAAGCATTGTCCTCCTCATCACTCTCTATATCCTAGACTTCCTCCTGCTTTTTCTTCTTCTTCATCCCAATGGACTGTCTGACATGTTCAAATCGTGTGAATAATGGGCTTCCTATGGTGTCAGTGTCAGATAATTCTGTATCAGCGATAGGTACCATTAATTCCTCCATCCATTCCTTCATAATCTGCTCCATATCTTCATCTGTCAGTTTGTAGTATGACTGTAGTTCTTCCTGTTCTCGTCTCTACGGGAAATGATGTAGATAAAATGAGGATCAACGCAGAACATTGCTATTGGTCGGTACTGGTGCAGGGTGCGCGGTGTCATGAGCATAAATGATTCAATGGCAACCTTTAACTGCTAATAGTATGCATGAAACATGACATTGGACTGCCACTGCTTCGTCATGTTATAGGTGTACTAGAGAGTGGAAAACCAAGTGGCCAATAGTTCCGAGGGTTCGATCTCTAGGAAGGTGGTGTTATCACACTAAATTGCCTTGGGTCTTTTAGTTTGTTTTTATCCTTTTTTAAGCCTTAGCTTTTAATTTTTTTAAAGTTTCATCTCTTCAAATTTTATGTTTGGTAAGAACCCTTAGATGATTAAAGTTTTGAGTCTTAGCTTTAGTTTGATCCTCAAATGGATTTTTGGTCCTAGAACCATTTTATATCATGACTTATTTTGGTCCCCTTCATGACTTGTCCCTAGGTTGATCCCTCCCATGATTAGATTGATGTGACACACCTTTCTCCTCACTCATGACCTCATAGGCATGCCTCATCATCCTTGCTTACCTGTCCAATCAGTTTTTGAGTTGGAGCACTTCGCACTCATTAGTTAGTTCCGTAATGCCTTTCCCGTTCATCATAATCCCACCTCGAGTCATGATTTCGACGAGTGATGTCATGTCTCTTATTTTCAGTGCTAGAAGTTGGTTAAAGATGCCTTCGATATCTTTGATTTACGAGCCCTGGTGACAGTTTCTAAGTTTGAAAAACTCAACAGTGCTGCACTGCGCAAATTCACAAGTTCTGATTAGGCGAAAGCAAGGAAAGCAAATATGATGCTGAGAAAGATTCGAGGGCCGAAGTTTTTGCAATATCATCTTGAGATTTCATTGAATATTCCAATAGGTGTCTACTCCATAGGTATCTCGTGTTGCCTCCTCTGCATATTAATTTTCACAAGAAATTTGCACTTGGGTTTTGGTTTTCCAAGTTTACATAGTCATAAGGGACTCATCTTTGGATGATAGCCTTGTCTTATCTCTTTTTCGGACCTGTATCTTCATTGCCTGTATCTAAGTCTAATTATTGCTGCCCGCCTTAGTCATTGAAATCACAAGTCTGCAAATAGCCTATCCCTTGCGTATATGTTGCACTACCCAAAGGCGCTGACTAAACCCTCTCTGCCTCCTTTGCTTCCTTTCATCTTAGAGTCTAGCGTTTTTACTCAATCACAAAGCACCAATTTTGGATTAACCCCTCACTGCCCACACTCTCGAATACCTGTACAAGTCTAAGGGTGTAATTCCCATAGTCAATCTTGGCTCACTAGCACCAATTTGTCTCAAAAGGTCAGCCTTGTACATTTGAAGCCCGATTCAAAGCCTTCCTGGTTATTACTATCCCATGGGCCTTTCAAAAATCCCTCATTCTAAGCCATGGAGACTCCTCAATTAAAGAAGACACACAAAGGTGGAAAGGTGGTTAGGACAGAACCGGTGGACATGCATCTTTTTGATATAGATCCCATGGAAAGAGAGGTCTTTCAAAGCGTAGGGTGCCTCTCTTTCTACCAGAACATGTAGAAAGGCCATCCAGAGGTAGCAAGACAGTTTGCATTACATTTTGATGGAAGGAAAACCAAGGTCGGGGATTTTGAATTTGAGGTAACTGAAGCCTCTATCTCAACTGCAATAGGGATCCCCATTATAGGTGAAGAGTGGTTCAAAGCTATGGCTTTGAGTTCAGCCTATGCTAAAGAGATTTTAAAACCTGAATATCAAGCTAATGATTTGTATAAAAGTATGTCAAGGAGTCAATTGATTGAACAATTTGACAGAATATTGAAGATCATACAGAGATATTTTACATGTGAAGGGAGATTTAACACATTGTACCAGCACCATGTAAGGCTGTTGCTACATTTTACTGGTAAGGTTGATATGAATATTCCCTATTACTTGTTAATAAGTATAGGTAATATGTCAGACAGGATACAATCCAAATCTAAAGATGTGGATTCTAGCCTCTTCCATTCTGGATTGATCAAAATGCTAGTCTCTGAGGAATTGGGTAAGAAAGAGATTTTATTAGAGCATTTTGTTGTTACTTCTCATTTCAATTTGGATCTAGCATTAACTCCTCAATCACAAAAGGCAAGTCCTTTGTCACCCACTAGTGCTACTAAAGAAGGGACTAGTAGGAAGAGAAAGAGCAAAGCCTTTGTTCAAGTTTTAGAGGTCAGCAAGCAGGTCACATGAGCTGAGGAGGAAGTTTGTCCTTCCCCACAAAGATATTTTTCACCACCTCCTCCACCAGGGTTAGAAGAGGTGCCTTCTTCTACCAAAGCTACATCCAAGAAAGGGAAGAAGATACTCTTTCCATCTTCTCCTCCAACAGTCCAAATCAAAGGTAAAAGACCTTTCACAAGGTCATCAATTCCTAAGGAGGTTTTGAAAGAGTAATCTTTACCAGAAACCCCTATTCAAAAGAAAAAGGGAAAAAACATTGAAAAGCCCGTGGAAGAGAAACCAAAAACCCCTATTTAGAAAGGGAAGGGTAAAGGTGCTAAAATACCTTTGGAGAGAAAAGATGAAAGCTCTGTGAAATATTTTGAGAAGCATGTGGAAAGAAAAGAAGAAATCCCCGTGCAAAGGAAGAGTGGTAAAAACAAAGCCACCAAGAACCTGATGAGGTAGATAAGACACTTCCCATGTAGGTGGAAGAAGAGAATGAGAAAAAACCTATTGATACTGTGCATAACACTGCTCCTCCTGACAGTCAGACCTTCAGAGACTTATCAGGGAACTTAGAGAGTCAAGAAAAGAGGTGGCTTAAATTGAAAAAGGAAGCCATGTCTGACAGAGCCAAGATAACAGAGCTTATGGATGGCTATAGTCACACCCTTGACTTGGAAAGGTTTGCAGCAAGAAGGGCCCAACCCCTTCATAGACAACTAAAGAATATTTACCGGCAGGACATAGGTTTCGAGTCTTAGAATAGGAAGCTAAAGGCAGAGCTGAAGCACTTTCAAGATGAGGTAGCCCAAAGAAATTTACAGGTGTTGGTTGAAGCTACCATTGAGAATGACAAGAAATATATCTAAGGAGAGAACAACTACACTGAAAAATCCTGTCAATGTTATGAAGAAGAAGTCTGTTGTGCCAATTGAAGATCCTCTTTCTACCAGAAAGAGTGTGAGGTTAAGTGTCAAGATGACAAAATATCTAAGTGTTCTGAGTGTTTAACTATCAAATTTTTGGGTTTTTTGCTAAGTGCCGACTCCCTAAATGGTAAAATGCACTACCTTTTGTACTGCCAAGACACCTACGTAAAAAGGGTTTGATATCATGAAAGTCCATTAATTGCTTTGCACATGTTCAAGATTGAAGGCAATGTATTTTTGACAATGCTACCTAAACCTACACATAGACGCGGCATAAGTGGCGCTACCTACAGGCTCTACCTAATATTTGGCAGAGGACAGAGTTGGCATACATGCGCAACACAGGGGCGCTACCTAATATTTCACAGAGAGAAAAGTTTGTACATATACGCAGCACAATGGTGCTACCTAATATTTCATAGAGAACCAAGTTTTCACACATATGAAGCACAATGGCACTACCTTTTCTCCTTGTAGTGCGCTACCCAGATTTTCTACCCAAGGAAACTACCAAAAAACACCAGGGATCTAGGAGGACCAAGCTAACAAATTTGGATAAATTGATGATGAAGATGGTTGTAGAAACAACAAATGGCATCATGAAGTCAACCACATGCTTTGAAAGACACATGGAAAACAAGGAGCTGTGCAGCAAAAGGGAATCAAACCAGTTTGAAGTTCGATTGGATTAGTCACCAACGTTTTCTTGTTTTATAGCATAGGTTGTTAAGTAAGATGTTAGATCAAATGAATGTTTAGAGATTTTCAAGGGAAGGAGGCCAGCTCATACCTCTATTTGTTGACTCCCTTTTGTTATAAATAGATAGATAAAATGATTTAGTAGGTTTGGATGGTTCAGTAAGGCTCCCTTAGACTGTAATATTTTGATGAAGTAACTGTGATCTAGTGATGTACTGGACTTAAGACATTTTGACTAATAGAAATCATCTTCTCTTTCATCTTATTTGCTTCTGATGCTAAATGTTCATTCTTTTAATGATTCACATGAATGATTGTGGTGATTTTATGATGGATGTTTGATCATTATGTTATCATGATGTTTATTTAGCTTCCTTAGTTTCTCAGTTCAAGAAGATCTTGTGTTAAGAAACTTTCCTCCTTAGGATTTTACAGACCTGATGTTTATAGTAGCCCCTACACTTCTCCTATTCAAGTCTTCCCTCTATTCATACTTTCTCCCAAACTAATGATTGAAGTTAGCCAAGACCTTGATTGCTGGTGCATGCTATCCCTGTTATCTGAGTTAGAACATTATCAATTGATTCCTTTTCCATTTGACCCTTTAAACACCCTTACATTCACTTATAAACTTGATGGGTACTGGGCTTGCCTTCCTTGCAATATGAAGGTGACTCCTAGTGATAACATTCTTGGCACCATTGTCGTGGAACGATTTGAAGACTTTTCCCTGGGATTAAACGACATAGTATACTAGTCCTAAAGGTGCATTAGAACTAAGCATATTGAAGATTGTAGCCTACACCTGACGACTCCATTGTTTCAGCTCTGGCACCTAAAGGCAGACATATGAGATCAAATCCAAAATGACCTTTGTTTCCACCTGAGGCTGATCCAAAGAAAATAATCAAGAAGGGAAAAGCTTCTTTGAAAAGTTTTTGTGTTGCTGCTACAAGTGTTTCTAGTCAGTTGCTTGATTCCACTCTTGATACTCCAGCTATTTTATCAAGTAAGCTTTCTTTATCTTCTGCTGAAGTATCTAAAAAACTTGATTTTGAAGAGTTTCCTATTGAATACTCTTCCTTTGAAATTGAATTGAAAGAAGAAAACATTGACATATTTTCTTCCCCTGACATTGAGAAGTGTTTCAGTCTTGATAGTTTTGAATATTTCCCTACTTTAGTCTTTGCTACACCTCTTTCTGTTAAAAATTTCCCTACCAAAGAAGTAGGAACTTCATCCCCTTTTCAGACCTTACCATCGTCTTCCAAGACTCAACCTTCTATTGTGAAAACATAAAACCCCCCCTTCATCCGTTCCTTCTTCTCCTAATCTGCACACAGTCAAGTCTCCTTCTCCTTCTTGTTCACCAAGAATCCAAAATCAAAAGGCAGTTGTTAACCCCCCTGCAAATAGGATGGATGCCATAGTGGCTACAAGATACGCTCCTCTAGTCTTACCTCAGCTAGTGAATGCTCTTCCCCCTAGAGATTATTTGAAATACATGCCCAAGTTTACTGGAGAAGAAGATATAACAACTGAGGAACATCTTGCTACTTTCTATAGCTATGCAGATAACCAAAATATTGAAAATGAGGATGTGTGGATGAGGGTTTTCATCCAAATCCTTTTTGGTGACGCTAGGAAGTGGTTTAGGGGTTTTTCCCCTGGATCCATTACTAGTATTGAAGTATTGGATGAAGCTTTCTTGAGGCATTGGGGGGACAAAAAGGAATTTTTGTACTACATCATTGAATTTGGATATCTAAAAAGGAAAGAAGGAGAGTTTGTCTCTAACGTTTCTAAAAGATTTAACAAAATGTACAACAAAATCCTTGACGAGATAAAACCCACTGAAACTTCTGCAAAAATCACTTATTCCAGTGCATTGATTCTGAATTCTGTCTCCTTTTGAGAGAAAGAAGGTCACCTTCCTTAGTTCAGATGCAAGATGCTGCCTTAGAGGTAGAATCCAACATATTGGCATCATATAAGCTTAGGGGAAAATCTAATAGGGATAGAAGAAAAAACAGAGTTGAAGCTTCAACTTCTGATTCCTCTGTTGTCCATTCTCAAGTAGATGAGCTGACCAAATTAGTAAAATCTCTTTCCACTTAAATTGAGAAATTAAAATCAGAAGGGAAATAGACATATAGAAATGCTCAAAACAATGATAACAGAGGCAACTATAGGAGACTAAATAATGCTCCCCAAATCTTTCCCAGAGATCCCAGAAATAGAGAGAGAGAGATGATCAGAGGGTACAAGCCCCTTTGCAAAATAATTTAGTTGCTAATGAAGAAGAAGAGGAGGTAGAAGCTGATCCTGAGATTCACTGCTTAGGTGACACATCCCCATCCCCACACTTGACTCAATCCTCTTATGAGCAATATTTAATGGATATTCACATAAATGAGTTAAGTAAGGGAGAGAAAGAAAAATAAAATGCTAGTAGATATAATCTGAGATCTAAGAAAAATGAAGAAAAAATTGATGCCCCTAATCAACCTACTCAAAAAGAAGATTCTACCAAGGCTGTGACAGTGAGCAGTAAGGAAAAAGACTCTCAAAAACCACAAGTTCTGATAAAAAATTCTCCTCCTAAAACCAAAGAGATTTTGAAGCCTTCCCCTTCCTTCAGTTTTGAGAATGAGATCCAGAAAATAAATATCCCTGTACCTTTTTTGGAATTGATAAAAAATGAGGATTTTAAAAAATATTTATCCAAAATGTTACAACCAGAATCATCTCCAAATGCCACTGACTCAATAAATCTGCAAGATGAAAAACCAACAATGATTTTAGGTCCTTTGATAGAAGACATAGATGACTCATCCCCATCTTTCTATACTTCACTGAATATACATGATAAAGTGCTACACAATTGTCTTATGGATTCAGGGGCATCCCACAATCTTATGCCAAAATCTATTATGGATGAAATTGGGTTAGAAATCACAAAGGCTTATCATGACTTATATTCTTTGGACTCCATAAAAGTCAAGTGTCTTGGAGTAATTAAGGATATGGTGGTGACCTTATTTCAGTTTCCCATGAAGAGTATACTTATGGATATTTTAGTTGTTGACATTCCCCCCAAGTTTGGCATGCTCTTGTCAAGATCCTGAATAAAAATACTTGGGGGAACCTTGCAGATGGATCTCTCATATGCTACTATTCCCGTTTTTGGAGGGGAGCATAGAAGACTTTACAAGGAAGCTCAATTGACTTACATCAATAGTTGTGAAGCAAACCCCACAAATCACCCTGTTTTTGCTTTTGATACAGATCTGGGATCTAGCATTTTGCATCTAACCAATGCTCCTAAGGCCCCTCTAGAAATTAGAAAACAACCCATTACCTTTTTTGAGGAGCATTTTCTAACCACTTCTGTGTGGAAAATGTTCTTTGATGGAGCCTCTTCCAAGGAAGGTGCTGGTGCTAGGGTGGTTTTTGTCTCACCAACTCAAGAAACTATATCTTTGTCATATAAACTAGAATTTGAGACTACTAACAATGTGGCAGAGTATGAGGCTCTTGTCTTGCGATTGAGGGTAGCCAAAGACATGGGGATAAAAGAGATATCAGTATTTGAGGATGTTGAATTGATAGTCCATCAGATTAAAAATCTTTATCAAACAAAGAACCCTAGGCTTAGATCTTACAGAATTGAAGTGTGGGATTTGGTGGACATGTTTTTCTCTTCTTTTAATATATCATTCATTCCTAGAGAAGAGAATACCATGGCTGATTCTTTGGCTGTATCAGCAAGAAACTTCATAATTCCTATACCACCAAAAATCAAGTATGATGTAGAAGTCAAATACAAGCCTTCTATAATGTAAAATATTGGAAGGTGTTCGAAGATGATTTAGAACTTAAAATTTTCTTGAGACTGTTGATGAGTTTTCTGCATTACACATTGATCAGGATCATGATTCATAATTTACCCCTCATGCTGATGTTTTCCTCAATAAAATTGCTAATCATCATATTGTGCAGTTGCCTAGCAATGATATACCAAAGGGACTGGTTCCTTTGGAAATATTATTTGATGAGAATGATGTGGCATTGAAAGGGAAGGTATCCACTGATGACGTAGATATAACTGAGTGCNCTGAAATATTTCAAATTGTTAAGCAACCTATCAGAAGAGCAAAGGGAAGAATATACTAAGTTGTTTAAGGAATTTGCTGATGTATTCGCTTGGACTTATGAATATCTCAGAACTTATGACATAAGCATAATAGAGCACAAGATCCCATTAAAAGAAAAAACCAAACCCTTCAGGCAAAAGTTGAGGTAGATCAATCTTATGTTGTTGCCTGTCATGGAGAAAGAAGTTAAGAAGCTTTTAGATGCAAAAATTATCATTCATTTTAGGTATTTTGAATGGGTAGCCAATTTGGTCCCAGTAAGAAAAAAGAATGGAGAAATCAGACTTTGTGTTGATCTCCGAAATCTGAACAGAAGCTCAAAGAAGGATAATTACCCTTTACCTAATATGGAGCACATACTACAGAAGGTGACTGGAGCAACCAGGATGTCTATGGTTGATGGATTTTCCGGATACAATTAGGTTTCTATTTTTCTAGAAGACGGGGAGAAGATGACCTTTAACCCTCCTTGGGGGACATTTATGTACGCCAAGATGCCCTTTGGTTTGATGAACACAGGGGAAAACTTTCAATGAGCTATGGATATAACATTTATTGGAGAAAATGATAAGCTTGTTGTTATCTATTTAGATGACATAACAATGTAGTCTCAGTTTGATAAAGAACACTATGATCACTTAATAAAGGTTTTCTTGAAATGCAGAAAATTTGGCCTCTCCTTGAATCCGAAAAAATCATTGTTTTCCATGAAAGAAGGAAAATTATTGGGGCATATTGTGTCAGCTGAAGGGGTAAGGATTGATTCCAGTAGGGTTGAGGCTATACAAACATTGTCACTTCCTAGATCCAAAAAAGAGGTACAATCTTTTCTGGGAAAAATCAATTTTTTGAGAAGATTTGTGTCAAATTTTGCTGAGTTGGTTAAGTATATCAAAACCATGCTGAGGAAGGATAGTGAAATCAAATGGACTAATAAGTCTCATGATTATTTTGATCAAATAAAGAAATCCTTGACTAAAGCCATGGTTCTTATCAGCCTTGACTACTCCAAGGACTTTCTTATTTTTTCTTTTGCCTCTTTTGATATAGTAGCAACAGTTCTATTGCAGAAGAATGCTGAAGGCTTAGAGAAGCCCATTGCCTTTTTCAGTAGGGCATTGAGAGATGCTGAACTAAAATATGACATCATGGACAAACAAGCCTATGCATTGGTTAAATCTCTTAAGTCCTTCAGATTTTATGTCCTACATTCAAGAGTTATTGCTTATGTCCCATCAACTGCTGTAAAAGAAATTCTTATTTAGCCTGATATAGACGGAAAAAGAAGCAAGTGGATTGCTAAACTACTTGAATTTGATTTGGATATTAGGCCCACCAAATTGGTTAAAGGCTAGGGTTTAGCCAAGCTCTTGGTTGAATCAAATTGCTCAGCAATGGGGGTGAATTTCATCCACTCATGTTCAGAAAATCAATAGGCTGAGATAATTGATAAAGGTCCTCAAATCATCTCTGCATTGGAAAATTGCAGCTGGTACAAGGACATTATATTTTTTCTGCAAACTTTGCAGCCTCCAAGTGGTATGGAAAAGAACAAGGTGAGAGCCTTAAAACTCAAATCAATAAAGTATTTCCTTGTTGATTAATTTTTGTATTGGAAGGATCCATTAGAAGTTCTTTTGAGATGCTTAGACCCCCAAGAAGCCCAACATATCATGTATGATTTCCACGATAGTTTATGTGGGGGGAATCAATATTGGAGAACCACGACATACAAGATCCTCAGGGCTAGGTACTTCTAGCCCAGTTTGTTCACTGATGTTTGTGCTAAGATCAGAGCCCGTGCTAAGTGTCAGAAGTTCTCCAGGAAGCAACAACTTAAGTCTTTGCCATTAAAGCTTGTGGCAGCTTCAGGACCTTTCCAGTAGTGGGGCCTAGATTTTATCAGGGAAATTCATCCTGCTTCTAGTGGTCAACATAGATGGATCTTGAATACTACAGATTACTTTACTAAATGGATTGAATCTATTCCCACAAGGAATGCTTCCCACAAAGTGATCATTGGTTTCCTTGAAGACATCATGGCAAGGTTTGGGTGTCCTGAAAGAATTGTCACTGATAATGCTGCATATTTCAAGGTTGAACCATTGATTCAGTTCTACCAATAGTTTGGGATCACTTTGATTCATTCTACCCCTTACTATCCTCAAGGAAATGGGCTTGCAAAATCCTCAAACAAAAGCATTATAAAGATCATTAAAAAGCTATTAGAGGATAAAAAAAAGGCATGGGATTTGAAACTCAAATTTTCTCTATGGGCTGACAGAGTGACGGTAAAAAGGTCCCTGGGACTTTCCCCTTTTCAGCTGGTGTATGGAGTTGAGGCAATTTTTCCTTCTCAGCTTGCATTACCTGTGGTAAAATTATTCCAAGATTATCAAGGGGAACCTGATCATATGATCAGAAGGATTCAACATCTAGTTGAAGTGAAGTAGACCCGGGAGTAGCTTGTAGACAAAGCATCTCACCATCGACTAAATATCAAGCAATCTTTCGACAAAAAGGTGAACAAAGAGGATTTTCAATTGGGCGATCTCGTGCTCAAGTGGGATGCACTGAAGCAAGATAAAGGCAAGCATGGTAAATTTGAATCTTTATGGATCGTTCCTTTCAAAATCTCTGAGGTATTCTCTAATAACACTTTCAAGTTGCAGAATATGGAGAATGAAGAGGTTTTTGGTAGCCCTGTCAATGGGGATTTCCTGAAAAATTACTTTTCTTGAGCCTTGAGTGGTTCTTCTTGTCATTGTAAATATCATTTTATTTTTATTTTTGTTTCAATAACTGACACCATAGCCCTAGGATAAGGCACTAAATCTACTCATTCTTGGCAGCCTGCAGGGGGCATGCCATCCCCTATGGAGCCAATGTTATCACACTAAATTGCCTTGGGTCTTTTAGTTTGTTTTTATCCTTTTTTAAGCCTTAGATTTTAAATTTTTTAAAGTTTCATCTCTTTAACATTTATGTTTTGGTAAGACCCCTTAGATGATTAAAGTTTTGAGTCTTAGCTTTAGTTTGATCCTCAAATGGATTTTTGGTCCTAGGACCATTTTATCTCATGACTTATTTTGGTCCATTTCATGACTTGTCCGTAGGTCGATCCCTCCCATGATTAGACTGATGTGACACACCTTTCTCCTCACTCATGACCTCATAGGCATGCCTCATCGTCCTTGCTTACATGTCCAATTATTTTTTGATTTAGAGCGTCGCCCACTCATCAGGAAGTTTCGTAACACCTTTCTCGTTCATCATACTCCCACCTCGAGTCATGATTTCCACGAGTGATGTCATGTCCCTTGTTTTCAATGCCAGAAGTTGGTTAAATATGCCTTCAAGATATTTCTTTTACGATGCCTGGTGACGGTTTCTAAGTTTGGAAAACTCAACAGTGCTGCGCTGCACAAATTCACAAGTTCTGATCAAGCGAAAGGAAGGCAAGAAAATTTGATGCTGAGAAAGATTCGAGGGCCAAAGTTTTCACAATCTCATCCTGAGATTTTGTTGAAGATTCAACCAGGTGTCTACTCCACATGTATCCTATGTTTCCTCCTCAGCATATTAATTTTCACAAGAAATTTGCGCTCAGCTTTTGGTTTGCCAAGTTTGCACAGTCGTAAGGGACTCGTCTTTGCATGATAGCCTTGTATTCTCTCTTTTTCAGACCTGTATCTTCATTGCCTGTATCTAAGTTTGATTACTGCTACCCGCCTTTGCTATTGAAATCGTAAGTCTATAAATAGCCTATCCTCTGCCTATGCGTTGTGCTACCCAGAGGTGCTGCTTAAACCCTCTCTGCCTCCTTTGCTTCCTTTCATCTTAGAGTCTAGCATTTTTACTCAATCTCAAAGAGTCAATTTTGGATTACCCCCTCACTTCCCACACTCTCGAATACCTGTACAAGTCTAAGGGTGTAATTCCCACAGTCAAGCTTGTCTCACTAGCACCAGTCTGTCACAAAAGGTCAGCCTTGTACATTTGAAGCCCGATTCAAAGCCTTCCTATTTATTACTATCCCATAGGCCTTTCAAAAATCCATCATTCTAATCCATGGAGACTCCTCAATCGAGGAAGACACACAAAGGTGGAAAGGTGGTTAGGACAGAACTGGTGGACATGCATATTTTTGATACAGATCCCATGTCAAGAGAGTTATTTCAAAGAGTAGGGTGCCTCTCTTTCTGCCAGAACATGCAGAGAGGCCATCCAGAGGTAGCAAGACAATTTGCATTACATTTTGATGGCAGGAAAACCAAGGTTGGGGATTTGGAATTTGATGTAACTAAAGCCTCTATCTCAATTGCAATAGAGATCCCCATTACATGTGAAAAGTGGTTCAAAGCCATGGATTTGAGTTCAGCCTATGCTAAAGATATTTTTAAACCTGAATATCAAGCCAATGATTTGTCTAAAAGTATGCCAAGGAGTCAATTGATTGAACAATTTGAAAAAATATTGAAGATCATACATAGATATTTTACATGTGAAGGGAGATTTAACACATTGTACCAGTACCATGTAAGGATGTTGCTACATTTGACTGGTAAGGTTGAGATAAATATTCCCTATTACTTGTTAAGAAGTATAGGTAGGATGTCAGACAAGATACAAGCCAAATCTAAATATGTGGATTCTAGACTCTTCCATTCTGGATTGATCAGAATTCTAGTCTCTGAGGAACTGGGTAAGAAATATATTTCATGGGATAATTTTGTTGTTACTTCTCATTTCAAGTTGGATCTAGCATCAAATCCTCAATCATAGAAGACAAATCCTTTGTCACCCACCAGTGCTACTAAAGCAGGGACTAGTAGGAAGAGAAAGAGAAGAGCCTCTGTTCAAGTTTAAGAGGTCAGCAAGCAGGTCACATGAGCCGAGGAGGAAGTTTATCCTTCCCCAAAAAGATATTTTTCACCACCTCATCCACCAGGGTTAGAAGAGGTGCCTTCTTCTACCAAAGCTACATCCAAGAAACAAAAGAAGCTACTCTTTCCCTCTTCTCCTCCAGCCGTCCAAATCAAAGGTAAAAGACCTTTCACAAGGTCTTCAATTCCTAAGGCGGTTTTCAAAGAGAAATCTTTACCAGAAACTCCTATTCAAAAGAAGAAGGGAAAAAACATTGAAAATCACGTGGAAGAGAAACGAGAAACCCCCATTCATAAAGGGAAGGGTAAAGGTGCTAAAATACATTTGGAGAGAAAATATGAAACCTCTGTGAAAGATTTTGAGAAGCCTGTTTAAAGAAAAGATGGAATCCTTGTGCAAAGGAAGAAAGGTAAAAGCAAAGCCACCAAGAAGCCTGATGAGGTAGACAAGGCACTTCCCATGCAAGTGGAAGAAGAGACTGAGAAAAAACCTATTGAGACTATGCATAACACTTCTCCTCCTGACAATCAGACCTTCAAGAGACTTATCAGGCAACTTAGAGAGTCAAGAAAAGAGGTGGCTCAATTGAAAAAGGAATCCATGTCTGACAGAGCCAAGATGACAGAGCTTATGGATGGCTATAGTCACACCCTTGACTTGTGAAGGTTTGCAGCAAGAAGGGCCCAGCCCCTTCATAGACAACTAAAGAATATTTACAGGCAGAACAGAGGTTTCCAGTCTTAGAATAGGAAGCTAAAGGCAGAGTTGAATCACTTTCAAGATGAGGTAGCCCAAAGAAATTTATAGGTGTTGGTTGAAGATGCCATTGAGAATGACAAACTAGCAGCTAAGGAGAGCACAACTACACTAAAAAATCCTATCAATGCTAAGAAGAAGAAGTATGCTATGCCAATTGAAGATCCTCTTTCTACCAGAAAGAGTGTGAGGTTAGGTGTCAAGATGAAAAAATTAGCTGGTAAAAGGTAAGCCCCATTTTTTAGGATGGTTCCTTTTTGGGAGGGTTAATTGATATTCAAATATTACCTCTTCCATCTATATAGGGTTCTAAGCATTTAACTATCAACGTTTTGGGTTTTTTGCTAAGTGTTGACTCCCTAAAAAGTAAAATGCATTACCTTTTGTACTGCCAAGACGTCTAAGTAAAAGGGGTTTGATATAATGAAAGTCCATCAATTTCTCTGCACATGTTCAAGATTGAAGGCGTTGCATTTTTGACAATGCTACCTAGACCTACACACAGACACAACATAAGTGGCACTACCTACATACGCTACCTAATATTTGGTAGAGAACAGAGTTGGTATACATGCGCAACACAGGGGCGCTACCTAATATTTCACATAGAGAAGAGTTTGTACATATACACAACACAGTGGCGCTATGTAGAGGTGCCACCTAATATTTCATAGAGAACAAATTTTGCACACATATGCAACACAATGGCACTACCTACAAGCGCTATCTTTTCTCCTTGTAGTGCGCTACCCAGATTTTATACCCAAGGAAGCTACCAACAAACACCAGGGATCTAGGAGGACCAAGCTAACAACTTTGGATAAATTGATGATGAAAAATGTTGTAGAAATAACAACTGGCATCATGAAGACAGCCGCATGCTTTGAAAGACACATGGAAAACAAAGAGCTTCGCAACAAAAGGGAATCAAATTAGTTTGAAGTTCAATTGGATTAGTCACCAACATTTTCCTATTTTATAGAATAGGTTGTTAAGTAAGCTGTTAGATCAAATGAATGTTTAGATATTTTCAAGGGAAGGAGGCCCGCTCGTACCTCCAGCTATTGCCTCCCTTTTGTTATAAATAGATAGATCAAATGCTTTAATAGGTTCGGATGGTTGAGCAAGGCTCCCTTAGACTGTAATATTTTGATTAAGTAACTGTGATCTAGTTATGTACTGGACTTAAGACATTTTGACTAATAGAAATCAACTTCTCTTTCATCTTATTTGCTTCTGATGCTAAATGTTCACGCTTTGAATGATTCACATGAATGATTGTGGTGATGTTATGATGGATGTTTGATCATTATGTTATCATGATGTTTATTTAGCTTCCTTAGTTTCCCAGTTCAAGAAGATCTTGTGTTAAGAAACTTTCCTCCTTAGGCTTTTGTAGACTTGATGTTTACAATAGCCCCTACACTTCTCCTATTCAAGTCTTCCCTCTATTCATAGTTACTCCCAAACTACTTATTGAAGGTAGCCAAGACCTTGATTGCTGGTGCATGCTAGCCCTGTTATCTGAGTTAGAACATTATCATTTTATTCCTTTTCCATTTGACCCTTTAAACACCCTCACATTAACTTATAAACCTGATGGGTACTGGGCTTGCCTTCCATGCAATCTGAAGGTGACTCCTAGTGCTAATAGGTGGCGCGTTTATAAATTTTCCAAGCGAAAAATGTGATCAAAATTATCAACCCGCTGTAATGGAATTCATTTCCCAAGTCCTGGGCTTCACGACAATCCTTCTCCAACTCATTGATGAGGTAGTTCGCCCATTTCATCTGCATGCCCTCCCCACATTTTCCTGCGAGGTCCACCACAAACCCAGTAACTTGTGTGGGGTGGTTCTTCCTTACGAGCTTGTCATCTAGGATTTGTCAAGAGAGGTGCACTACACCATCCTGTATATAGGATACCTTGTAACCTCTCTTTCCTTTCTCTACCACTCCGTAATATTCTTGATGCACTGTGCCATGGAACGGTTCAAGGCTTTCCCTAGATAGAACTACTGAGGGTCAGGACCCTTCACACTTAAGCCTATGATCTGGTGGATCAGCGCCGTATCTACAGTGATCCTTCTGTTGAGCCACAAGTATCCTCCATAATAGAATGACAGGAGGAGCTTAACACAAGAGTTAACCTCTCAGTGATGGCCAAAATGTGGGATCTTCATCACATTTAGCATGGTGGACTGCGCCAACCCTTTAATCCATGGATATGAAATGAGGCGAGGCTTCTTCTTGGTTGTCTTCATGAGATAATGGTGAGGGGCCAACATGGCGCAGTTCTTACAGTCGTCTAAATTGAATTTGTTGTTCTTCAAGAGAGGGATCCATCCTAAATGACTCTGGACTATGTGAATTCGTTTAGGAATGTACACAGTAAAAACAGAGTACTCAAAGTCACGAGCGATACTGTCGCGGGTAACAATGCCAACCAAAGGTGGAATATAATCAGGCATGATCAATGGGATCTGCTTCGCATTAGCCAGATCATCACGGTGCTTACTTCGCTGCTCGGATACGGGGTTGACATGGCCAGAACGACGTCCAATCGAAGGGGAAGCCTGCAGTCCCCTAGTTGGTGATGCTTGAATATCTTCAGATATCGGTCTGTCAGCCATTATATTCTTAAGGACTTACTCGACAGACTTCTCTAATTCAGTAGGTTCGCCCGACATTCTAGATTTTAACAACAGGGGGGGTACGCAAACAGACAGGCAGGGTAGACAAATGGATAGGCGGGGACTATTTCCAGATAACAGAGCTCGACACTAGGACAATTCTCTATTTAGATTAGTCAATCACGGGTAGAAAAAAGTGGTCTCGGTGCAACGACTGATGAGTTAAATAAGCGAGGTATCATAACAGATCTTCCAACGTCCGGGAAATGCTTCCATCAATGTAAATCTACCCATTATGGCGCGGTCTCAACGTCCAAAAAGCGGTCCAAAATCCCATAAATGCGTTTCCTAACCATCTTGGAGTGTCACTCTAACGGTTGGGGCACCTCCAATGGTCATATACCTTCACCAGGGCAAATTCCAATTCTGCGTGGTCCTGCTGTTCTCGCAAGGTTCAAATTCTGTGAATCTACCTCCTGCGAGGTTCCAGTCTGCGAAGTCTTCCATTTGGTCTCTGTAATTTCTTGTAGATTTTCCAACTTAGCTTTCTTTTTATTGAGCTTCCGTGCCTTCTTTCCTGTTATCTGAGTCTCTCTAACTGTTTCTGGAATCCTCTTTCCATTTTTATTCTTATCTTCCCCTAGCGTAGTGGCTTCACATTGTTGAGGTGCCCTCAAAGGGTCTGAAGTTAATATCTCTTTTCTTAACACTTCCTGGGTGGAAAGACTTCTTTCTTGAATAGATAGGTCATTCAAGACTTCTTGCATTCTTTCAGCCTTCGTAGCTAATTCTTTTATTTTCGGTCTCTCCTGCGTTGCTACTTTGTTCTATTGCTTTGACTTTTCCTCTCGTTCTTCTACTAGTCTTTCTATTTTTCTAGCTATGAAATCCCTTAGTTCTTGTTTTTTCTTTTATGTAGATTCTTCCTCTGATTTCCTTCTGATCAGACCCTTCTCAATCCAAGTCTTACCTAACAAAAGTTCGAAAGGGGTATTGTCTCCAACAAACTTAATGACTTCAAATTCCTCTTCAGTCGATGTTCCATGAACAATAATAGGTACATTAGTAACTCTTCCACATAGGGTTATCATCTTTCCCTTAAACAAGCCTATCCTTCCCAATGAAGGTACCACAGTAGGATTTCCCAAAATTTCCCAAGTTTCTTCTGTCATAATATTCACTTGTGTTTCTTCATCTAAGACACAGTCTATGTCAAAGTCTTCTATCCTTGCTCTTATGCGTTGTTTTGATTTCAGGATCTCTGGTAACCTGACATCTTTGTGAGAATCCATCGTGTCCTTCAACTGTAATAACGTAGTCTGAACTTCCTCTGACCTTTTCTCTTTATGATTTTCTAATATTCCCTTGGTCTCTTGACTTTCTTCATAGTTTTCTTCTCTCATGTTCATCCTTTCTACTTTAGCAATAATCCTTGGACAATCCTTAGGAAAAATAGGGCCTACCTCAGAATATTCCTTAGCAATATGTCCTGGCCTTATGCAATTATAACATAATGTCAATCCTCTTTTTCTTTTAAATGTTCACCAACCTTTTTTGTACTGTGCACTTCCCTTAGGATCATAGTGTTGGACCTGCAATCTGCAAAAAATATTTCTAGGTTCCTGCATCCATTTATTATTCCAAAAACTCTTTCTATGCATAGGAATAAAATATCTTTCTTCATTTCCATTAAATTTACTAAGATCAAATCTTTATTTCGATGGTGCCCTAGCCTTCAGACTAGGATACAAACTATTAAACATACTTAAATTCATGCTTTCGAAACAAAAACTTTCACTTATCTTTTTCTTACCAAAGCACAAAGCTTGCTTATTTAGGATCTTATGTATTTTATTTAGATCAACTTACTTTCTTAGGAATAAAGCTTTGCAAGTCAAGTAGATAACTACGCACTTCAGCAACAGATCTAGACACAAAGCTTCTCTTTTTCTTTACTTCCGTTCCCAGCAATCACAGTTTTAGTCCTGACAACAAAACCATTTGTTGTCACAGGGGCAGACCCAGGGTTCAATGCTTAACAACACACCAACAAAATCTTGACTACTGACCCTTTCAGTAACACCTACGAAGAAGACGAAGTCTCACCCGAGGTAGAAGAAAGGGGGGTTACAAGATGTAGGTGTATGTAACCAAGCTGGGACACATATCTGTGATACTAACACTTCGCAAAATGTTCTGTTAACGCTTATGAGTGACATGCATTAGTTTATTCACCTTATTAACATCTCATAACATAATATAAGGTATATCTAGCGTAGTAACAACAAAATATTATGCACCTTAAATACTTAGCACTTAGCACTATGAATAAGATCTAGAATTTTAACATAAGCAAATAATTTAAGAAAAACATAGATATTCATTACACATTCTAATATAATCACTAAGCAAACATAATAGAGGTAACATTGCAAAAGTAAAACCATAAGACACCATATATACGTGGTTCACCCCAGTGTCAGGCTATGTCCACCAACTGCTTTGCCTCTTTATTATTCATCAATATCTTACATTCAGTTACTCCTGTGAACTAAGCCACAGAGTCGAGCTTTGCACCAGACAGGAGATCCGTGCACTGAGCCCCATATCCTCCTTCCAAAAATAGGTCAAGACACTGAGCTTACCCTATATCGAGTACAAAGCCTTAACACATAGACATTCCTTTGCACAAATCAACTCTGTTCACACATAACTACATTCAACTCCCATAACCCCCCTACTTCTACAATACATTCCTTTATTTATACTTTTACAAACCCTTACAATAAGGCCTAAACATGGGGAAACCTCATGGGTCGACATCCCATAAACCCGTTACAAAAACCCTAGAGGACCCCTTATCGGGTCCACATAGGCCGCAAAATCAGTAAAATCTGCGATCTCAGTTGCACCTAGGTGATCCTTCTTCGAACAATGTGTCGAAGTCCAAAAGTGGGCCAAATATGACCAAGGTTTCCTCAATACTTGGTTGAGGGCCAACAATGATGCCAATGTTATCTCTTTTGTTTTTGGTGTGTTTAATTTGCATGCCATATATTTGACGAAATGTCTATAAATACAAATTATACATGCAAAGTGTTTGTCAAAATTTTCCAAAGAATCTATGTCCTAAAAACAAAGGTAATAACCATACATTTGGAAAAAAAACATTAATATTCTATCCTATCCTATTTGGGGATATTACAACCTATAAGAAAGTAGAGGGTTCAAAAAAATGTTCCATCACAGTGAGTCAAACACCAACCTTTTTTCCACTTCTTGTCATTCTTCTACAATCATTTGTCACATTGCCTTCCATTTCTCATTTATTTGTGAAACCAAGGCTGCTACTTGATTTTTCTTGTTTTGTCTTCTAGTTCTTTTCATTTTATGGTCCACGAGAGCCCCATCCCGGTTTTCTTTGAAGAACAAACACAAATCTTATTTTCAAGACATTTTGTTTGTATTTAAAGACACACCTATTATTTTTTGAAAGGTTCCCAAAGAACTATTTTGGTATATTACATTATTGTAATTGTAGAGACTTTGTTTTCAAGCTTAATATTCCAAAAGTGTATCTAACATAACCTTTTTTGTTCCTAATGAAAATATCGTTTAAATTTCTCTGCTATTATGCAGTCCATATTTTCTTGTCTCCTTTCTTGGATATTGTGTTATGATTTGTTGAATGTTGTGATGGAAATGTCACTCTGTCTATCTTTATATTTTATCAATTTATGAATTCTGTAATATATTGTAAATATTTTCTTTTAAAAGTTACTTGGTCCAATCTCATGTATTCTTTGCATCTGAATATTTATTTTAAATAAGCATGGTCCTTCTCAAGCATTGTTCATATTTTTTTCATGCAATTTGAAAGTAGAGGAGTACCACCTCTTTAAAAACGAAGGGGGATTTTATCCTCATGATGTTATCTTAAAGACCGCAAGACCATATTTTAGATCAATAGGTGTTAGTCATTTCATATTAGATGAAAATAGTTTAAAATCTCAAAAATCATTTTCTCTTTCAAGAATCTTTTGGGTAGAGTTTATTTTAAAACTACATTTTCAATTTGTTATGGTTCATGTTAGCACTAGAAGTTTTTCTTAGACTTCTTTAAGAACAAGCCTACTACCCATTAGAATTTGAATAATTAAATCAATTTTATGGTTGGTGGATTAGCAAGAAATAACAAGAAAGAGAGCAACAAACTGTCTGCAGAGACATTGCATTGGGCACAAAGTCATAACATTCTACAGATCAAAGGCAATCAAGCTACCTACCAGAGAAAAGGGCTATATAATGATGAACAAAAGAATGAAGTAGATAAGACTAAGAAGAGATATTCATCAAGAAATGATCCTCTTTGCAAAATGAATAGAAAGAATACTTGAACAACAATCATGAAAGAAGGAAATCACTGCAAGTCCTTTGCAACTCATGAATCTCCTACCCATGAAGAACCATTGATCCTCAATGTATTAAATTAATTTAAGCAAGACGAAAATGTAAAATGTAAAACAAAGAAAACACAATCTGATAGTAACAACTCTCATGAATCTCTAATGGCAGAAATGTTACATTCTGACATGCCCAACAGGCTTACAAATAAGCATACACAACTAAATTGCCTCAAGATCTACCCTAACTCTCTCCAGTCCCTATTTGGAGTCCTATCACTCATTAAATAGATAATTACATCAATAATATCTCTAGGAGGTCACAACCTACTCCATGTATTGGATTCTATGCCTTAGAGATATGTGGCAAACATAAAATCCAACTAATTTCTTGATTCCTGGAAACTATCTTTTAGAATAAATGCAATTGCAACCAGCTCATTGCATGGAGATTTAGTGGAGATGAATCTTAGGTACACATGTCCCTTGGTGTCTAAATGATCTCTGAGAACCCATTGAAACCTCCTCAGACAGGTGGAAACCCTCATACAACTCAGATTTATCAGACTGTTAGAGTTTGTAGCGCAATTTCAGGATTCGCTACAAACTTTCCTATAGGTGTTGATTTCAATTTTTCTCCCAAACGACAAACTGGGTCAAAATGATTTTTGTTTATCTCGTCAATGATATTATGATTCATCTCCACAATTTTTTTTTAGAATAATCGAGATCGACATTTAAAAGTTATGATGAAAATACGATTTAGTTGTGTACCAACGCGCAATGAAGTTTGCAGCGCACAGTCAAGTTTGCAGTGCGCATTGAAGTTTGCAGCACACAATTGAGTTTGCAACAAACAGTTGAGTTTGCAACACAGAGTGAAGTTTGCAGTGGCAAGTTGAATTTGCAGTGCACAGTGAAGTTTGTAGTGCACAGTCAAGTTTGCAGCACACAATTGCAAATGGAAGTGAAGATAATAAATGATAAAGCTTCGTTTTGAAGCCGACCCTTGGAGATGTTGGATGATGGCCAAGCACTAAAAAAAATATTGGTGCTAACATTTCATATGCTACATTTTAAGAACTTGAAAATAAATTTTTCATTACATTCATGGTGTAGATTGATCTTGTCATCTTGCTTGGATTCAAAGTTGTTTCAAGGATTGCACCATTTCTGTTGAAAGAACAACATAATTTTTACTTTCATTTATCAATTTATTTATTTATTTCAATGTCCTTGAGTCTTAAAAACATCATTTGAGTATGATTATGCTACCTGTTAGCGCTCCGTAAACTTCGCTTGGCTAAGGAAACGAATGACAGAGGCAACTTACAAACCAACTTTGAGGCCTGAAACTAGCCTTTCGGACCTGGAGAGGGCTCTCTCGGGAGACTTTGTCTCTGTACAGGATATAACTTTAAACTCTGGGTTAGATTTAACACCTTCAAAAAATATTTCTCGTTCTATTGGCGAAAATAAGCAAGACCTTGGGCTACAGAGTGTATTTAAGGAAACAATATAAACAATTGACTTAGTGACTGAACTCGAGAGGATAAAGGATAAATAAGTGACAATATTCAATTAAAAATCGTTGTGTGTGGTGAGAGAAAAATAGATGAAGCAACTCGGAGCATCACCGAGGATGAATTCAGATTTAACTTAGAAGAAACATAGTTTGTCTAAATGACGCAAATATTAGAGCACTGTGCGGTGAATTCTAGTGTCAAAATCACACTTCGATTTAGAAAGAAATTAAAGATGTGAATGTAAAGAGCACAGGAAAGAACATATGCAGAGAAAGAATACAATACATCTGACTACCACTGTTAGAATATTTTCATCAAAGCTTCAGGACTTTTGCATTAAATCTATATCGGATAAAAAATGCTACAATCAATAGTCACTATCTACAATGTTTTGCCAACCAACCTAGCTTACATTGAAAATGTGGAATATATAGATCAAGGTGTGCCGCTTGGGCTACCCTGCACTCTAGCTAATATTCATAGAAACTAGGTTTCAAATCCTCTTGTCATATGTCTCTTCAAATGGAATTTACCAAAAATAGAACTGGCTACACTCGACTGCATCATAGCCGCTTGTCTTTGCCGCAACATTTTTATTCATCAACAAGATCCCTTCGTTAGGAAATGATGTGTCGATGCTTCCCTTTGACATGGAATCTAGATGATCAAGTGTTATTTCAGACTCCTGACAAGCATTCTAACTGCCTTGATCTCTGCCACACGATCGTTTGCTGGTGCGTGCTTTTGGAAGGTGACTGTAGACCGTTGTAGGTGCCTCCAAAATGATGACCCCGACTGGGGAAAAATGCCTCTCTTCGAACTGTCACATGTCTAATGAAAAACTTTCCTTAGTAATGGATGAAATTCCATCACTACGTGTCGTATGTTTTTTGCGTGGGTATCTTTCAGAGTCCAAGTCCGTGCCACGTCTGGGGAGACAAAAATAGAGTCAGTCGATCAAGCGGTTGGTCTCATTTACGGTATGGATACTCGAAGCTTTATCCTAAGAGACTAGTTTTGCCTTTTAAGGTTTGTCACTTGCCTTTACAGAACCATGTTCCCTCTCAACTTCTTTTGTGCGCTGTCCAAAGCTGCACAAACTTTTTCTACGACTGATTTACATTCCCTGAAGTGCCTCGCATTCCTTTCTTCTGACATCCTTTGTGTTTGACACATCTGTATGATCATGTCCTGTGCTTCCCTGAGATGTCTCTTTAGCCAAGTCGTATTTCCCTCACAGACTTGTGATGCGGATACTTCGAGGGTCTTTGTTGCTAACTGCTATCTCAACTCTATGTTTTCCTGGTATAGCTCAACAATAGCGAGCTGCACTTGCTTAAGCTACTGCACCAAGTCACAAACATATACATTTTCGGTGTCCATCCTCCTTCTGCCTAAGATTTCTTGACTTGTGCCTTCTACAGGCTCCAACTGAATAATGCACATGAGTGACTCTTTGATGACTGAATTTGCACGTGACTCGCTTGGGATTCGGGTCTCACCAACTCCCTTGTTTTTCCTTGGCCTGCCCCTTCTCTGGGGTATTGGTTGTTTGGGGGACAGAGCTTCTAATGTCCTTCCTTCCTCCATAACTCTTCCTACTTCAGCCTCCACGCGGTGCGATGTCACCCTTTCTGTAGGTAGGGGAAATATCCTTTTGGATCCTTGGGGATTCCTGTTGCAAGTAGGAACGATTCCCAACTATTCCCAATCATCTTAGCTCCTCCACCATTAGTAATTTAATTAACGAAACATGTGATATTTTCTTCTTTTGTTGATCTGCTTCAGCTCAGGCGCTGTCTTCCATTTCTCGGAGGCTTTGATGCAAGAAAAAGGGAAGATTTAATGGTTTCCTCCCTGTGAAATGCATCAATAGTCTGATGTGATGTGAATGTATCCTTTCGACGCTTCCTTCACAGATGAAATATTTCCTAATTACTTCCACGAGCGTCCGAAAAGGTCCCTGCAAATATCTACTTGGAACGCTCGTTTCGAATTTCCCACCTAAAGAGTCTCTCTTGATGAAATATTTGTAACACCATGCATCCAAATACATGCCCTTAAACCACCTTTCACTACGTGAAGGGATCTTTGTTGCGGCCGACAAAGTTTCCTCTTTCACCCGGAAAATGCTGCCTGCAATTTCCGCGCGGGACCCGTTGAAACTGAGTGCAAACTGCTCTTCTAGTTTCATGTTGAACCCTTGGATATTTCTACAAAAGGTCATGCATCCAACCTATTCAAAAGGGGCCCTAACCTCTGAATCTTCGTTGAACAATGTCAAGCTTTGTGGCTCAGGCCCAACATTTCTGCCACTTCGTGCACCCTTCCTTATATTCTATGATGTTGTCAAAGTGAAACGTGCATTTGTTCTACACACGATGGATTTGGCGTGGGCTAGAGGTGGTCATCTCAATTGACCTGGGCTTGTGAGAAGAATTGCAGCCGGTGCATAAACTCGTCTGGTGAATGGAATACATGCAGAGCGCTTGGAATTTATAATCGGGTGGGCAAGAGATGAAAACATGCCAGGGAACACTTAATTCATGGTGACTAAAATAAGTTTGAATATTTTCATAGTACATCTATACGAAGGGTACACTTCAGAATGTGTGAAGTGCAACTGATAAGATCTGCAAAGCATATGTGATATGAGCACCGTGATTTTTCATCCTTTCAGACTTCAAAATGAGCTGATGATGGTCACATTGCTTGCTGACGCGACTTCTGTTTAGCAACTTGGCTCGACCTTAGGCACGTAAGACATTCTCTTCTGACAAGACTTGGCTCTTAGGGAAAAGACCTTTACCCTTTTACACATATTTTGGTTTTGACATCCCTTCCCAACTCCAAGGGAGAATCGACCATTTGCTGACTTCGACCTATTCGTTTCTCGGTACCTGACCTCACACGCTTTGACACATGGAATCTGACTTGACTAAGACCGACCCTAACTGAAAAAATGATGGCTCTAACAGCTGGATCCAATGGGGATGCCATCCTCCCAGTGAGGTGGAAACTAACAACAGACCAGGTGCCCGACCATTGGGCCTTACTGGACTTCCAGACTCTGAAACAAAGGAAAACAAAATGCAACCCAAACCTTCTTGACACAACTTCGACCAGACTCAGCATAAACTCAGGGCCTTCACTCTAGGCTTCAATTTTCTGCTGAAATACTAACTTGAAAGGCCTTCTTTGAAAACAAAATGAACAAAAAGAGAAGAATAAAATGACTATTTACAATGACATGAGATTTAAATGGAATTTACTACACTAGATAGTGCTTGAGGAACCTTCCATTTACAGGCCCCCAAGTATTGGACTTTCCATTAAGTTCTTCTAACATATATGCCTTGTTCCCACAGTACGCACAGATCCTAAAAGGGCCCGTCCAAATATGATCGATTTTTCTGTGCTTTCCCTTATCTTCATTCCTCGTGTCCCATTTTAGCACTAGATATTCCACCTGAAATTCCTCCGAGTTAGAGTGTTTGTCGAAAGTTTTCTTCATCCTATCTTGGTGAAGCTGCGATCGATTGTAGACCTTCTCCCTCATCTGCTGTGCATGAATCAATTGATTTATCCTTCTTTGCATGTCAGTTGGCTTGACCTCTTTCTCTTGTAGCAAGTTCCCGACGGGCAGTCCCAACGAGGTAGGAAAAATCACGTATGCATCATATAAAATTTAGAACGGTGATGTGGAGATAGAATTCTTGGTAGTGATCTTGTCTACCCACAACACGTAAATAAGCTTCTTATGCCATGCCTTCTTGTTGTCTTGTAGGAGTCTTTTAATGATTCTAGTTAATCTTTTATTCGTCGATTCTGCTAACCCATTTCCCTATGGGTAATATGATGTAGAATGTCCTAGGGTTATATTGTAATCCTTACAAAATTTCTCCATTTTCTGGGATTTGAATGCGACCACGTTATATGTGATCATATTAATAGGGCACCTAAACCTAGACAGGATGTTAGTCTCCAGGAACTGAATGATGACCGTGTCAATATCCTGCTTCGTTGGATGTGCTTCGATCCATTTCATGAAGTAATTAATGGCTGTAAGTATCCATCTGTGTTGCATTGAGGATGGTAGATGTATCTCCACTATTAAGTCTAGGCCCCATTTCATGAACGATGCTTCGATAGAGATCAGTTTCAGCGGTAGGGGTTGCAACTTTCTCCTCCCATCGAAAATCTGACACTTGTGGCAACTGGAAACTTCTTTGTACACATCTTCGAAGATGGTGGGCCAATAGTAACCCACCCTGAGGATTTTATGTGCGTTGGTTTTCCAGTAGTAATGTCCCCCACAGTTGCCTTTGTGGAATTCTCTAATGGCCTTTTCTGCATCATCTTCTAGTGTGAATCTCAACAATATCCCTCCCGAGTCTTTCCAATACAGTGAATTATCCAAGATGCATAACTTAGTAGCTTTGAGCTTTAAGAATCTGGCCTTGGTATTACTTAACCCCAGAGGGACTTGCAGATTCCTCAACACATAGATGATATCCGTATACCAAGGCGAATCAATGAATTTCTAATCCACCTGCGTGGTTGTTTCTTCCTGAGGATTCTCTGACAAATCAACGATGAAGTTGATTCCCAGGACGACGCAATTCGATTTCACCATCATCTTTGCGAGGCCCTATCCTTTGATCAACTTCCTGGGCTTGATTTTCGTGTTGTATTCTAGCATGGCGACGATCCACTTACCTCTTCTTCCTTCAGGGTCCAACTGAGTCAAAGTATCCTTGACTAAGTTGCTAGGCATGTAAGCGATAACATGTGAGTGTAATATGTAAGTTTTGAACTCCTTTAGGGATTTCACTAAGGTGTATGCTTATTTCTCCATAATGTCGTACCTTAGTGGGGAATCCCTCAGTTTTCTACTAAAGTAAGCTATAGGCTTTTCAAATTTCTGATCATCTCTTTATAACAACACACTAGCAATGGTATGCTCCGATGTGAATGAGAACAAAATGAAATCCTTCGAGAAGTCCAGGCTGTCCAACACAGGAGCCTTGGTTAGCGCTATCTTGATGTCTTCAAACAATTTTTTGGTCTCGGGGTTCCATTTGATCTTATTCCCCTTTTTGAGCATGCAGGTGATATGTTTTATAATTTTCGCCAGATTTGAGATGAATCTTCTCAAGAAATTTACTTTTCCCAAGAAGGAGTGCACGTCCTTCTTGCTGCGCGGAGTGATGATTTTTAAGATTCATTCAACCCTACTGGGATATATCTTTATACCTTCCTTCGAGATGATGTGTCCCAACAGTTTCTCTTCTTTCATCCCAAAATGAGACTTTTTTGGATTCAACGATATGTCGAATCCCCTACATTTCTAGAAGACCTTCTTTAGGTGCTCCAGGTGTTGTTCATCGGAATTGGAATATACAGTGATGTCATCCAAATAGATTACATTAAATTTTTCCTTTTCCTCGGAAAATGCTATATCCATCGCCCTCTGGAAATTATCTCCTGCATTCATCAGGACGAAAGGCATATTGGCATACATGAACGTCCTCCATGGTGTCGTGAAAGCTGTTTTTTCCCGGTCATCCTGGTGTACCAAGATCTGATTATAACCTAAAAAGCCATCTGCCATAGACATCTTCTAGGACCCAACTACCTTCTGCAGGATGTAGTCCATCTTAGGGATTGGGTAGTTGTCTTTGAGGGATACTTTTTTCAAGTTCCGAAAATCCACGCACAATCTTAGTTTGCCACTCTTTTTTCTCACAGGCACCATGTTGGCCACCTATTTCGAAAACCTTAAAGAAACGATAATTTAGGCTTCAAAAATTTTTTTTACCTCCTTCTCGATTAGCAGCAATAATAGGGGATTTATCTATCTTAGCTTCTTCTTGAAAGTATTTTGGCCTTCTTTGAGAGGAATGAAGTGTTGAATCACGTTAGTGTTGTAGACCTTCAAATCATCATAGCTCCAGGTGAAAACGTTGGGAAAATATTTCATGAGTTTGATATAGTCTTGCTTGACCTCTGGACTGAGTGTCTTTGAAAAATTTATCATCTTCGGATTCTCTTGGGTCCTGATATTGCAATTCTCAACATCTTCATCGTTTGCAGTGATCTTGGGATTTCTAGCCACATCGTTTTCATAAAACAACTTTTCCAATGGAACTAATCCTTTTGGGATGACATTATTCTTTAGCTGTATTATGTCCCTCCCAACTATCTGGTTTTGGAGATGGTCATCATTACTGCATGCATCTTCGCTTTCATCTTCGTTGCAACAATGTTCGTCATCAATGTTATTATTAGCGAACTTGTCGCTCATAAGGAGAAATCTATCCACCTGTTTGTCCTCCTCAAACACTTGCCAATACTTGATATTATTGGGCACCTCCAGCCTGTGTTTGACTTAGATCTCATACTTTATGTTTGGAAAAATGTGGATTTAAAAAACTAAGGCTGAGGTGGCCAAGGAATCCACAATCTGATTTTTCCCCCTTCGGATCACTGATAAATTATACTCCGAGAATTATTCGAGGAGGTCTATCACTAGATTCTTGTATGCTCTCATCCTGGGGTGCTTGGATTGGTATATGCCTTTCACTTGGTTTATAATGAGCTCGAAGTCTCCATGCACCACTATCGTCTTTGCGCCCAATTCTTTAAAAAATTTCAGGCCCAAAACCAGTGCCTCATACTGAGCCATGTTATTTGTACAGTCAAAATCAAGCTTGTATGAGCAGATTTTTGAGCCTACCTTAGGAGGACATACCCACACGCCGACCCTTTCTCCTTCCTTGCTGATGGCTCCGTCGAAACTCATGTTCCATATCTCGTTCTCTGCATGGTTCCTTGGGTCTGTGCACTTTGTTGCATGTCACGTGGCTTTGTCATCAACGGTCATGATAGTTGTCGGCTTTTCCTCTTCAAAACTCAAGTCATTGTAAAAAATGGAAGAGCTGATGTCAATATCGACAGAGTATATGGGGTGATTATTCGACTGCATCTTACTACTCACCATTTATTTTAGTAGTACCTCTCTATATAACCATCTCTCTTGGATGAATATAGGGATGGTGGCATATGAAATGTCCATATGCAGAGTCCCATTCAATTTCACATCCCATGACCTGGATAATAGCATGCCAAATACCTCTTTGGCGCATGTCTCCCGGTTTGTTTCCGATGCTCTCCTTGGGACTTCCTTCCTTGACTTCACTTTTTTCGTCGCATCCTTGGTCGGGTTTTCTTGCCTCAGTTGACTTCTGGAAGGGATATCCATCGGGGCCTTTCTCATGAGATTCATCTGTTGGGGCTCCCTTATGGGATTTGGCTGTTGAGACTCCACAGTCGCCCTTTTTCTTCTGAGGTTGTATTGATTTTGGAACTGCATAATGGGGTTGTGATAACCTTTCCTAAATTCTTCCTTTTCCCAAGACAATACATCATCCGTCTCCAGCATAATATTATCATTTTCACTCATATATCGATCATGTTCCCCCTTTGTCAAAAACACGCACATGTCTTTGTCATCACAATAATGCATGTGATCTTCGAACATTAGATCAAAATCTTCGTCCGCGTAATTGTTTTGGAACAAGGGCCTTATTTGTTGGTCTCCTTGGTCTCTTTGTTCTCTCTGCTTGATCTGTGGGACCGAGCCTCTTATAAAGTTCTGATTCCTGGTGTTGGTTGTGGAGCCTGATTATCTTCCTGATTCAGAGGTCCCTGTTTTCAGCCATGTTTATACCCCATGAAGTATTTACACCCCAGAAGTATGTACACTCTTCCACGCGGGGAGTGAAGAGGGGGGGTACCCCCTCTGCGGGGTCCATCCCCCCGACTGGGGGGTCTGGGGGCAAGCGGGGGTTCGGGGGCGAAGCCCCCGAAGAAAAAATTTCCTTGTAAAAGTATATTGTAATTTCATTGTAAATCTGGACCGTTCATTATAAGGTCGCAGATCTAACGGTAGAGATTATGATAGGGTTTTTTGCCCTAAAAGGCAACCCTCTTTAATGAGGGAAATGTATTGTGGCTATGATTGATGGTGAATATTGTATTCTGAGAGAGGAGACTGTGAGAGAAAGAAGAGAAAGTTACAACGGGTTTTGCTGTAGGTTGTATCCCTTCATTTGCTGGAAAATAATAAAGGAAGGACCTGGCAATTTCTCTGGTGGACGTAGCCCACACTGGGTGAACCACGTAAATCTGTGTCTCTCTTGTATTGTGTGTCTTCTGTGTTTTGTTTCTGCATTTGTTTTATTTTAT